>LZPO01117006.1:210288-232508 GCA_001675575.1 Neotoma lepida | reverse complement strand
TTTCGAGACAGGGTTTCTCTGAGTAGCTTTGGCGCCTTTCCTGGAACTCACTCGGTAGCCCAGGCTGGCCTCGAACTCACAGAGATCCTCCTGCCTCTGCCTCCCGAGTGCTGGGTTTAAAGGTGTGCGCCACCACCGCCCGGGGCAACTAGTTTTTATAGTTGTGAAAAGTATTCTTAAATTGGATCTGTTGTTTGTTTTTGTATGTTTTTTAAAGAGAGTAGGAAAGGGTGTGTAATTGGGGACTCGGGGAGGTGAGGAGAATCTGGAAGGAGTTGGGGGAGGGGAAAGCTTGATTAGAATACTTTGTATGGAAAAAGGATAAGGGTTTGTTATTAGTTTGACCTTCCATGCACCGTCTGCATTATTGCTTTAGTACTGGTTTCATTGTATATTTAATCCACAAATATTGACTACTTATTAAGTGATAGTCACAGTTGCATAGGCACTGTGAGTCATAAAGAGGCTGTACCACTGTTGGTTTACATTCTCTTGGAAAAAGGGACATAATGCTAATGAGTCAATTGTATTATGCTATGTAATTTCTTAGAGAAGGACAGGCTAATAAGGAAACATATGGCAGAGGAATGATTCCCTGACTTAATCAGGATAGGTATGGAAAGCTTTCTGAGAAAAAAAAAGTATTTATGTTTGGACATTAAAGATGAGTAAGTGGGAACAGTGTGGAATAGGTCCAGGAAAAATCAATAGCAAAATGCAGGATCTTAGTGGCATTTTATATGTCACTTTCGAGGAACCAAATGAAAAGTTCAACAGAACACTGGGTTTTAGATCAGAGAATTTAAACCGTATAAAATTTATATGCCTAGGGAAGAAATTTGAGAGTGTGGTATTCAATTTGAAGGGCTTAATTAGGGTTATGGAATGATCATGTTTTCATTTTTAAAATGCTTCTGCTTCTAGGGCTGAATTGATTTAAAGAGAATAGGATTAGAAGAGGGAAGACGAGTTAAGAGGTCAGTAACCCAGATATTAATGACAGAGACTAGCGAGTTTCCATTGGGTTTTCTCATTTTAATTTATTTATTTTTGCTTCCTTAAGCCAGCTGTAGTTTATATTCTCACATAGCATAACACTCCACAGCTGGCACTCCAATTCCATGCTTATCAAAATGAAGTAAGTAGAGGTTCATTGTTCACTCATGTTTCCTATTAAGCTTCTTTTAAAATCTGGCACATTTTCTTCCCACACATAATTTGGTGTATGATTATTGTTTCCTTGTATTGATAGTCTTCATTACAGTTAAATGCCTAAATGCTTTGTAAGGTGGGTTCTTCCAAAAGTAAACTCTGAAATAGAGATAAGCATTCAGGACATTTATTTGGCAGCCTTCTAAGTATTAGCAACTGTAGAAAGGAAACAAAAGGAAGGAAAAAATTAAACCAAGAAGAAAACAGGAATGGGTAAAGAGAGAAGCTGAAGTCCAGAAAAGTTCCAAGGAAGGCCAAGGCCAACCTTAGAGTAAGTACTGAAAGTGGGATATTCATTTAGAGTTGCCTCACATTGTGGTGGGTGGTCAGGGCTTTATATTTCAGCCTTTAGCAATGCTAAATGTTGACTGTCCCTGACAAATGGTTACAGACTTGAGAGAGGTAACTCTTTCCAGCTAATGATACTCTTTGGAAGGGGTTAGCAGCTGAAGATCATCAACTAGAAGTATTTTCATAAGATGTGGGAATGAGCCTTGCAATCCTTAAGGGGGATCACAGTAATGTTTCATAACATCCGTTCTGACTGTATTTCTTGGAATAATTATTCTATGAGATACTAATTGGTGTTTCAAGGGAAAAATGAGTTCTGCAGCCAGATAAGTTGAGCAAATAATAGGCTAACTAGATTTCCTTACTTCTGGAAACTTAAACATGTGCTGGTTTGTGTAGTGAATTGCTTCAAGTGGATAGAGGATACAGAAGACCCCCATCAAGTATTCTTGTTGCTATTTTGGACTTAGCCTCTTTTGAACCCTACTAATTTTGATCAGAGAGGCAGGAAATTCTATTCAGACATCCCAATGGTCAAGGTTTGTGTCCTAGTTAGGGTTGATATTGCTGCAATGAAACACTGTGACCTAAAGCAAGTTGGGGAGGAAAGGGTTTATTTGGCTTAAGCTTCCACATCACTGAAGGAAGTCAGGACAGGAACTCAAGGCAGGACTCTGGAGACAGGAGATGATGCAGAGGTCTTGGAGGCATGCTGCTTACTGGCTTGCTCAGCCTGCTTTCTTATAGAACCTTGAACGACCAGCCTAGGGATGGCACCACCCACAATTGGCTGGATCCTCCCCCATTAATCATTAATTAGGAAAACGCCCTATAGCTGGATCTTACAGAGGCATTTTCTCAATTGAGGTTTCCTCCTTTAAGATGAATTTTGCTTGTGTTAAGTTGACATAAAACTAACCAGGACATCTTGGAATGTCAGAGAACCTTCTAAGTTTGTACAAGGTAGTTTGGGGATGATTTTTTTTTTCTTCTCTCATTATTTCATATTGAAATTTTCCTATTTTTTTCTATTTCTTTTAGTAGTGTAAATGTTCTTAAATGATCTATTCTAACAGGATTTTAAGATTTTATTTGCATATTATGTTTCAGGCTCACATTACAAGAGAGAAATTGGTTCTTATGTTCAAACAACAGTACTTGATGGTTGTGGTGGTGCATGGCTATAATTTCAGCAGTGGGAAGCCAGAAGAAGAAGGATCAGGAGTTCAAGACCATACTCATCTAGAAATAGAAAGTTCAAGATCAACTTAGGCTACATGAAACTCTGTCTCAAAAAAAAAAATCAAAACAATGTTAGTACTTAATGCAAATTTTACTTAGGCGAAAGTATCCCTTAAAAATCTTTAAAGTCCATATATCTCACTGAACGTCTGTACAATTAGAATAGCCATTCCAAAGCTATAAAGCTTCACATTGGTCTGATCAATTTTAATGCATGATTTTTTATTTGTAAGTTTTTAATGATAAAGCTTATATGAATTAAAAAATCTTTATATTGCTGTAATATAGGCCCATAAAAGTTCAAATTCTATGAGTTAAAATTTTTCTCTTTGTTTTTAATTGTAGCTTCCATTTTCAGGTTCATAGAGGCTCAACTACAATTTAATCTGGTAAAGAGCACGTGGGAAATTGAATTACTGTCATTAAAACTTTTCTGTGGCAAGACCTCAACTTCCTAGGCTAAATATGCAGTAGTGACGTTTGTAGATCAAAGATTATGTGCAGCCTCAACCCTCCAGGCTCTGGGATATGAGTGTTGTGATATACTGTCTTCTTGATATGACATAGCTATTGCACACATAAATTCATAGCACACATGGTCCCCTGTACAAGACATGCACAAGGTCAAGATAGTTAAAAATTCCATCAAGGAACTGGGAGAGTGTACCAAGGCCCTACCTCTAGCTGAGAAGTTATTGGCAATTGATAATTACTATGGGAAGGAAAGTTAATTTTCTTTGGGGTAGTGGCCACTGGTAGATTCCTCATGCCTTAGTGGATAACCCCATACTCATGTTCCCAGAGGCTGGATTAATTGGACTCAGTGGATTAAAATAAATAAGAAAAGAGGATATGAAGTTGGAGGGAGATGTCTTGGCAAGTACTTATGATCAAGGTACATTGTATACATGTATTTGAAAATATACCAGATAAAGTTGCTTGTTTATACTTGCCTTTCCTTGACTGTGTGTGAAGTTTAACAGCATGTTAGGAACTAGTAGTATTGCTCAGTGGGTAAAGGCACTTGGTTCACAAATCCAATGACCTGAGTTTGGTCCCTAGAATCCTTGGAGACAGTAGAAGGACAGAAAAGATTACACAAAGTTGTCCTCTGTTCTCTACATGCCATGGCATTTTTCTACTCACTCCTCCATAGTGGTAATAAATAAAATAATTTTCAAGGTTTCTAAAAGAATATATCTTATCTTAATAGCATACGGAAGTTGCTGAAATTATTTAACCTTCCTATGCCCCAGTTTCTTCATCTTTACAATGGGAATAAAAATAGCATCTACCTCAAAGTATTATTTGAGAAAGAAAGGAATTAATATATGTAATAATTTTAGAACATTAAATTAATTTCATAGTAATCCCTAACTTGAGATAATATTATTTAATCATTATCTATTTTCTTTTTTAGCAGACACACAAAAACAGATAGACATCCTGTGGTCAGCAACTGAAGAAAACAATACTACCTTAAAATGTCCTATTGTCTCAAAGTAGTATCTATCAAAATACCAGTGTCATGATTTGCAGAATTAAAGAAAAGAACCTTAAAATTTTATGGAACTCCACACACATACATAAATGAGTAGCCAAAGCAAACGTGAAAAAAAGAACAAAGCAGGAGACATTACACTACTTGACTTCAAAAAACACCCAAAGGTGTGGCAATCAAAATAACATTACTGACTAAAACCAGACTCATGAACCATGAATAGCCTAGAAACAAAACTACACATCTACAATCACTTGACTTTGCTCAAAGGGGCTAAATGCATGCAGTGGGGAAAGACTAGCTAGGAAAAGAAAATGTATGCTACATGCCGAGGAAAGAAAACAGACCCTCCTCACCTGTTATACACACACACACATACACACACACACACACACACACCAAACCAAAAAGACATGAAGATGG
This sequence comes from Neotoma lepida, assembly GCA_001675575.1. Classification (NCBI taxonomy): domain Eukaryota; kingdom Metazoa; phylum Chordata; class Mammalia; order Rodentia; family Cricetidae; genus Neotoma; species Neotoma lepida. The sequence goes on along the minus strand of LZPO01117006.1, from coordinate 227,839 downwards.
AAAGGTGAAATGTTGAGGAGAATATAGGAGGAGCTAGAGGGTACAAATAGGGGATAAATATGAACATATTTTATTGTATACATGTATGAAATTCCTAAAATTAAAAAAAACTACATTTAAAAATACTAACTCAGACTATAGTAAAACTTAAATATAAGACCAAGAATTGTGAAACTACTGATCAAAACATAAGGGAAATAAGCATTTGAATGGCATGGAGGTATTTGAATACTTCCTCCCTCTCAAAACAAACATAGGAAACAAAAGCTGAAACAGAGTATGAAAAACACAGCAGAGAAAATGAAAAAGTGGAGACACTGAAGAAAGGAAAAACATATTCTCATAGTATACAACTAACAAGGGGTTGATATTTAAAATATATCAAGAACCCAAACTTCTCTATACTCCAAAACCAAAATAGATACTGCCCTCAAAGAATACACAGCAAATAGCAAATGAAAAAAAAGTGTTCAATATCACTAATCTTTGGGCATGCATGCATGCACGCACACACACACACACACACACACACACACACACACACACACGCTACCACCACCACCATCATCACATCAAGACCACTACCATATCAAGTCAGGTGAGCTGGCACATAGCTTTAATCTCAGCACTTGAGAGACTGGGGTAGGAGAATGGTTGCTAGTTTAAGGTCAGCCTGTGGTCATAGTAAATGATAGGGCAGCCTACACTACATAGAGAGTACTTCTCAAAAAACCCAAACTAACCAACCAAAACCAAATAAGAATTACAAAAAACTACAATACCATATCATTGTAATAAGAATGGCTAACATTAAAAAAATGAAACTATCTTGGGATAAACAACATCCATCTAATTGGACTTAAGGTGTGCTCAATAGGAGAGAAATCATGCCTGGTATTGTGTTAGCCAACTAGCTAATGAGGTCATGGATCTTAGAAGAGAGCCTAGTACTGCCACTTTCCTAAACTATTGTAATTCCTAACTGTTTACTCTTATACCAACAGATAAGTTTATCTCTCAGCCTTCATCAAATAAGTGTGCTTTTTTGTTGTTTTGCAATAGACAGAGCTCAATATAGAAATCAACAACTGTTCAAAATGCAGGGAACAACTGATCATGGGGTGCCCAACACCAACTGACACATCTAGAATACAAACCCTGCACCCAAGGTTCAGGCAGGAAACATTGCAGAAGAGGGGACAGGAAGATTGTAAGAGCTGGCACACTAGAAAACCTGATATGAGATAGTGTGTCCTTCTATGTATGATAGGGAAGCTACCTGTAAAATCTCAAAATATGGTCATTTAAACAGGACCAGTTGACATACCAACATGAACAGGGGAAATCTCATAAAGCCCAACCCTTAGATGGAGAGTATAGGAAATTAATGGCTCCTGAGAGAAGAAGGATCAGTTTATCCAAAAGGATAATGAGTCCCCTATTTGGCTATGTAATACCAGTTATCCCTAACACACATACACATGAGCAACAGCAAATGGACTTGGCAGGATGTGTGTGTGTATGTGTATATATAAACATATATATGTATATATATATGTATATATATATATGTAGGTGTCTGTGTATATTTAAAACAATTAAAGAAGAGGTCATAAGTTTGAGAGGGAGTGGCAGAGGAGCACAGGAAAACTTGGAGTGGGAGAGAGAGGAGTGGAGATAATGTAAATGCATTACTAATATATGAAACTCTCAAAAAATAAAAATTAATAAAAGTAAGTATGCACATGGAAATAAAACTTAAAACTATAAGAGTAAATATAGTGCCTGATGTAGTGGGCAGCAGTTCCAGCTTTGACCTGGAAGCACAACCCCTACTGAGGTTTTTTTGTAGGTCCAAAGATAGCCTAAATTCATAATATCAGTACAAGATGCCACGGAGCTAGTAATGCCATCATGGTACTCACAGAAGAATCAAAAGTAGTGATACCCTGTGAAGAACTACACAAGGAGGTTGCAACCAAATGTCATAAAAATTGACTTTACAAAGCCTTTGTTGAACTCAGTGTTGTTTGTAAATTTACACTCAATGCTCTGCTTCTCTGGAGGTGAATGTTGGTAGCCATCCAGTTTCTCTTGCTCTGTCTGTCATGTTAATAACAAATTGTGTGTGTTTAGGCATGTAATTGTATTGATTGCTATTTGATTGATTACATGCTTTAAAGTTTTCTGTCAGATCAAATATCACCTACCTACTGAAGTGTGCACAGAATAAGTTTACTAAGTAAGAAATATGACAAATCCCTGTTATCCCAACACTTAGGAGGCAATGATAAGAGGATTATTATAAGTTCAAAGATAGCCTGATCTATACAGTATTGCACATTTATTACATGGTACTGCATAAATATGTACCATGGTTTTGATTTTATGTTTTAATTAAAAGCAAGAAAAGATTCACTCAAAACATAACTTTGCACACACAAAACCTTAGATTTGACCCTTGGCACCAGAAAGACAGAAAAAGAGAGAAAGAATGAAATAATCTTATAACAATACTGTTTTAAAAGTTTATATAAAAACTTGAATGCTTTCACTAAAGAAATAATTCTTGTGTGTATGTATTTACCATTTATCCTATTTAAGCATTCCGTAGTGCACATCTATCAAAATATCATGATATACCACCAAATGAACAATTTCATCTTATTTACCAGTTTAAAATAAACATTAAGACCAAGCATTATCTATTATTGCTAAAAATGAGCAACATGCCATGCATGGTGACCCACTCCTTTAATCTTAGCAACTGGGAATCAAAGGCAGATATTTCTCTGTGAGTTCAAAGCCATCCTGGTCTACACTGTGAATTCCAGGTTAGACACAGATACATAATCAAGTGTTCTCAAAAAAAAAAGAAGAAGAAAAGAAAACAACAAAACAGAAGGAACAAAATTTTCATACCATGAGGATGTAGGATACTTGCCATTAAATTGTTGGTCATAGGTATCCCAGAGATCCCCGAAACAATACATGGTGTTGCCATTGCTCTTGGTTCCCACAAGAACTTGATGGTAAGACACCATTGTCCTGTTGTAGCAGATACCATACACTTTGGTCACAAGACATGGAGAAACCCAGGAAGCTTTGTCCCTTATTGCTAGCTTGCACAGTACTGATAAGTGCTATTCAGTTTTGGGGAGGAGAATTCAAGAACAGTCTTATCCAACCGTGAATCCTGTGAACTACACTAATGATCCAAGAGGCAAGAAATGCCCATTGGCGAAACAGTGGCACAAATGTTATAGAGGTAACTGTAGTCAGAAGTTTTCCTGTGTCCTACCTGGTCCGCGATCAGGGCAAATCTCTCCCACTCGTGTCCCAAAGCTGCTTAGTCCCAAGTAAACACACAGAGGCTTATATTATTTACAAACTGGATGGCCTATGTGTGGCTCAAGCTTCTCGCTAGCTAACTCTTATAACTTAACTTATTTATCTATAAGTTACCACATGACTTCGTGGCTTACCAGTACTTTCTTTCACATCTTGCTTCTCCTGGCTGCAGCTCTCAGTGTCTTTTCTGCCTCCTCTTTCTTCTTCTTGTCTTTCCCCAGTTGGAATGTACTGCCTAACCTTATTCTGCCTCACCGTTGGCCAAACAGCTTTATTTATCAACCAATCAGAGCAACACATATTCATACCATACAGAAAGACATCCCACAGCAGGTAACCAACTGCTTTCTGATTGGTTTTATGGCCACTCTACAGAAGGAAATGCATGCCTGTTTGGGGAGCTCACAGGCCTCAAGAGTGAATAAACTACTATTGTTCTGCTAACCAGACAGAGTATCAAACTGCCCTCTGAATTCTTATCTGTCTGCCCCTAGATTAGTGCAGCTCTGGGACTGGGATAGATAGAGTGAAAACTAAAGTCAGGATGTAAAATTAAGTAATTAATTAATTAATTTCAAAAAGGAAAGTTTGTGTAGTCGGAAGTTAAAGCAGAAACTCATAACTGGTCAAAGTGAAGAAAATTAGTGACTGCATTTCTCAGCCACAGTTAGGGCATTTATATCACCACCCCTCCCCAAATGCTCAGAGGCCATCACAGAAGAAATGGCAGAAAGATTGTAAAAAGCAGAATTAGGAGAGGACTGTTGCAAACAATTGTCTTCTGGATATGACAGACCCATGCACTCATGAACTCACAGCAGATATGGTTTCCTGCCCAAGACCTACACAGATTAGGTTACTTAATATTCTAGCATGGAGGCAGAAAAGGCTCATAGGCACCGATGCCTAGCTGAGGAGCTATGGACAGTTGATGGTAGGTCAACCATGCTCCAGTGGATGGCCCATACCATGTGTATGTGGGCAGCACAAATCGGACCTAATAGGATTGTGTAAGAGTTGGGGGATTAGGGAACTGAAGGTGCATCTTGGAAAAGTTAAGAGAAAGAGTGGGGGTGAATATAATTAAATTGTGCAGTATGAAATTCTCAAAGAATGAAAATAAGTTTGAAAAATATTTTTATTGAAAAATAATAATTCCATAAATTCATTGGTTACAATGTACACACACATATATTGTAGGGTAATTAAAGCAGTCTAGTACAAATGTCTTGTCTTTTATGAATATCACATATTTTACAGCTTGATATTTCTCTATGCACATTTGAAACTTAAATTTACATTTGTGATGTATATATTTTTTGTGATTTCTCAAGGCTAGTAAATTGTTCCAAAATGATTGTCATTCACACTTCTTTGTGAATTGTTAACTGAGTTCTACTACTATCTCTCTTTTTCTGTTGATTTTCTGAGTTTGACTAGGAACAAAATGTTTTTCTTTACCACATTAGATAGGAAGAGTCTTTATGGCTGTAAATGATTGCAAATATAACAATGGGCTATTCCATGCTTTGAAGTGTTATTTAAATCATAACATTTTAATACAAATGGTTACTAGTTTTCTAAGTAATTAGTAAATATACCATGTCACATTTTCTCCTGGGAACAATATGTTATTTAGAAATGAATTAAATATTATCAAAATCCAATTTTCTTACTTTTGTGGCATATTTTCTATTTTTGAGACATGGTCTCATATAGCTGAGGCTGGCTTTTTCCCCTCATTTTTTCTTAAATGGCACTGAAGTTTGAGAAGTTAATTTGTATACTTTATTTTTATTTTTGGGAAACAATCATAGTCTCATTAATTACAAGAAAGTTACAGCTTTATTGCATAAGAACAGTTTTCAATATCTAAGGAACAAAGCACATAATTAAAGTTTTATTACTGTTTTTAATATTCATTCTTATTTCTGTTATATTTGACAGAAAGAACTTAAAAATCTGATTTTACTATGTACTGATTTCCATGCACACATTGCATGATCCCTTTGTGCTTCATTATTACATTGAGATCAGCTCCTCATATTTGAAATTTAGGAAGGGCATGTGGTTTACTGGGCATACAGTGTTCTGCACACTGCTTAAAACATGGTAGGTGCTTTATTAAAAATTAGTTACTATTGTTTTACCTCTGTCTTTTTATTTTAACTCTATATGAAAATTTTACCAAATACTTTAAATCTTTCAATGTTGTTAGTTTATTGATTTCCTTCATTCTTATGGCTTTTTAATTTTTTTCTGAAGTTCATTTGTCTTTTTATTGCCTATATATATATCTTCCAATAAAATTTCATTTCATGACACAGATTTAAAATCTTTTTTATATATTTTCACATGTCATTAATTTCTTTTGCTAAAAGTATAGAAAGCCTTTTGTAGTGTGTGGCCCTTAAGAAGAGTGGAGAGTCAATTCTGCTGACAGGCTATCGCATTCCTCACTCTGTCATACTGCATTTCTGAATCTTCCTTATTTATCTTCCTTCAACCTGTGAAAGTTATTTCCTGAGTCAACAAATGCACTTCTTGTTGTAGGGGTTGTTTCTATGCCACTACAACAAATCACAACTTAGCAGCTTGAAACAACATAGTTATTACCTCATAGTTCTGTGCCTTGGGAGTGGAGGTTGGCTTGACTGGTTTTTCTGCTCCAGTTTCTGCAAGGCTAAAATCACAGTACTAGCTGGCTGAGTTCTTACAAAGTAACTTGGAAAAACTTACTTCTACTCTCGTTTATGTGCATAAACTTTAGTTCACTATGGTTGTAGGGATGAAGTCTGTTAAAGTTTGGATTTGGAATGGCTCTAAAGATTTGGACCCCATCTGACAGGGCTGTTGGGAAACAGTGGAAACTTTAGGAGGTGGGGCCAACCTACTTGGAAGAAATATGTCATTGGGGAAGGTTTGCTGCTTTCTTTCTTTTGGCTTCCCAGTCACTGTGAGGTGAGTAGCTTTGTTCTGCATATGCTTCCTACCATGTTGCTATGCCTTACTCTGGGCCCAAAGCAACAGAATCAAGCAACCATGGACTGAAACCTCTGAAACAGTGAGTTAACATGGAACTTCTCTGGTATGTTGATTTTTGTCAGATATTTTGTAAGAAAAAGGTCTTCATTTCTTTGTTGGCTGTTATCTCCTAACTATACAGAAGTACAGAAGCCTCTGTTGGCAGTCCTGTTTTAAACATTACACAATGTACACCTGTGTCAAAACATCATGTAGTTAGTGCCCCATTAATATATACGCCCATGTATCTAAACTTTCTCAGTGTCAACTTCTTCTTGTTTGCAATCTGACACTCCAGTTTTCAGTCTCTATTCTGTCTGTCCTTTATTCTTCCTTTGTTTTTAAGGGTGTATGTGATTACTTTAGACTCATATGGATAAGCTGGGATAATCTTACTATTTTTTCTTTTACTCTTTTAAGATTATAACTTAATTGCAACATTTCTCCCTTCCATTTCCTTCCTCCAAACCCTCCAATATACCCCTCCTCCCTCTCCTTCAAGTTTATGGCCTCTTGTAGGTAAAAAGTTTTGTCCAGATCCCACCAGGTCCCATGTGGTCCAGCCTACCCCACGGTCCCACAGCCACTTATAAAATAATTACTCAGAGGCTTATATTAATTACAACTGGTTGGCCATTACCTCAGGCTTTTACTGACTAGCTCTTACACTTAAATTAACCCATTTCTATAAATCTATACTTTGTCATGCAGCTTGTGGCTTACTGGTATCTTTATATCTTCTTCTGATGGCGGCTAGCAGCATTTGCCCAGCTGTTTGTTTGTTTGTTTGTTTTTTTCTTTTTTAGTTAGAATGTCCTGCCTAACCTTATCTTGGCTCACCATTGGCCACACAGCTTTATTTATCAACCGATCAGAGCAACACATTTTCACAACATAAAAAACATCTTAGACATTGTAACTACAATTCTTGCTTGATAAATGTTTTATTATATGTAATTTTACTATGTTAAAGTTAAAACCTTCCTTTTAAATAGAAAGAAAAGGGGAAGTGATGAGGATGTTGTTCTGTATGCTGTGAAAATGTGTTGCTCTGATTGGTTGATAAATAAAGCTGTGTGGCCAATGGTGAGGCAGAATAAGGTTAAGCTGGACATTCTAACTAAAAAAAGAAAAGAAAAGAAAAAACAAAAACAGAGCTGGGCAAACGCTGCTAGCTGCCACCAGGAGAAGAAGATGTAAAAGTAAGCCACGAGCCGCATGGCAAAGTACAAATTTATAGAAATGGGTTAATTTAAGTGTAAGAGCTAGTCAGTGAAAGCCTGAGCTAATGGCCAAGCAGTTGTAACTAATATAAACTTTTGAGTAATTATTTTATAAATGACTGTGGGACCACGGGGCGGGCTGGACTGTGTGGGGCCTGGTAGGACCTGGACAAAACTTTCACCTACAGCCTCTTTTTTCACTAATTGTTGTCGTATGCATATATTCATAAATATAACCTGTTCAGTCCATATAATCACTATTTTTTGTTTTAACATAATTCTTTATTGATTCTTTGGGAATTTCACATCATGCACTCCAATCCTGCTCACCTTCATATCTGGCCCTCACCCCTGCAGGATGCCCCCCAAAATTAATTAAAAACAAAATTAAACAAACAAACAAAACCCCACCTCACTCCTCTGTCTTTCCAACACCTCTTCATTCATCCTAGTGGCATTGGGCTTAGCATAACCCTTGGATTTCAATACACATGGTTTCTATCACCCTCTGCGGTAACATGGGCCATGTACATCATCAAAGACCCCAGATTCAGCTGGAACACGGACCCAGATATGCCCTTGGCAAAAACTTGGGCCTGGACATCATCATGGCCCTGGTTGCAGCACAGGTCACCCAAATCAGTATGGCCCCAGTGGCAGCAAGGCCCGGAACACCAACATGTCTCAGGTGGCTGTCTAGACCCTGGGCATCTGCTCATCCCCCAGTGGCAACTGGAGCTTGATTGTGGCCTTACAAACAGAAGTCTCTCATCAGGTTTGAATTGGAGAACATATGATGTTTGGGATTGGTCAAGATGAGATAGACACATGTTAGGACGATTCCACACTACCCATTTCTTAGTTCAACAAAAATACATTAATATGTTTTCATATATTGCCATCTAAAGCCACCAAGTATTTATTGCGCAACACAACACATAAAAAGAAAGAGAAGTTATTCACTGCTATTATTTTGGAATTATATGCCCTCTATAATATATGTGTAAATGGTTGTGGGAAAGGAATCACCATTTTTTTTCTTTCTTTCACTTATTACACAGAGTAAGACAGCAAGGATTTCATTTTTTACCTGTTTTTGAGTTTCAAATGTGGACTTCAGTTCTAAGAAAACAATCAGTCTGGAGCTGTTTAGGTAGGAGCAATTCAGCTTGTTCAAATCTGAAAATGGGGAGTAGAGAGATCAAGTAGTTTGCCTAAGACAATAAAGGTAGCTTGTACAAGATCAGGAAAGAGAGTCCCAGACAGAATTTTTTCCACTCACCACACTGTTCTCTCTTTTTTTCTAAAGTATTTACTCTGAAGGAGACATGAATATTACATGTAATCTACTTCCTTGGCAGGACAAAAACATAAAATTAAAAATCCATTCATGATGAGATCATGTCTCTGAGTGGTTTAGAAAAATACTTTGATATAGTCATGCAGATGAGAAGCTTATTCCCAAAGCAATGACAAGGAGAAGCAAAAATGAGCCTTGTTTCACGGATTGGGATAGCTGAAGGTGAAGAGGTGAGGCAGGAGTCATTACTACAAAGGGATGCAGAACAGGAGAACTTAACCAACTGACAGTAACACCATCTTTCTGTGTTTGTAACTAGAAAACTAACTCAAATTGGAACTCTGCTGAAGTCTCTAAACCTCAGGCTTTTTGAATGTAAAAAGTAACTCAGCTATACCATAGGTCTCTTGTAAGGCAAACCTAGGGTATAGTGCCTTCTAAGCAAGTACTATACCAAGTGAACTACATTTCCATCCCCTTTCAAGATACACATTTGTGGTGATTTCTGACAATTGAGTAACAAGGAAAATCATTCAAATGTCTCTATTTCAAGGTACTTCGATGGTCTAACAACCATTTACTGAGTTTTTTTACTTGCTTTAGTTTGTCCTTAAAATATGTGATGATTGTCTATTATGTACTTCATATAGGACCCATGTTACTGAGCAAGATGGACAAACTTCAGCCTTCAGGGAATTTGCAGTCTAATGGCAGAGACAGATTTAGTTATAGAAGCATATGAAGTACACTTATGTTCTCTACTGCTTAAGAGTATTTTAGTATCCTGAGAAAAATGTAAGAGTGAAATCTGATTTAATCTGAAATCTCTTTGAGTAAACTGACATTTGACTTAAGATGTGAAACCTAAGCGTTAACTAGATAAAAGACCAGAACTCTTTCCATGCAGCAGGAACATTGTGTGCAAACCTTCTGAAGCAGAATGAGTGATAGCATATCTGAAGGGACAGGGTCAGTATGCTTAGAATGCTGAGATCAGGAAGAAAGGTTCAATGAAATTGGGCTGGAGAGATGGGCACACATCACTTCACACAGACCATTTTAAATCATAGGAAAGAAGCTAACTTTTTCTTTCCTAAGAGGGAATCAACTCAAGAGTTTCAAACAGCAAAATGGGTATAGGGTTGCACATCTGGAATTCTAGCACTCAGGAGATAGAGACCAGAGAATTGTGTGTTTCAGGATAATTTGAGCTACCCGGTAAGAGCTTAACTCAAACAAATCAAAACAAAATCAAGTTCAAGTAGCAAACACCATCATCTGCTCTCTTATTAAAAAAAAAATCTAATTTTATAATTTGTGGAGGGCAAAATGTCTCACTGTGTAAAAGTGTTTGCCACCAAATCTAAAGGCCTGAGTTTGATCCCTGGGTCCTATATGGTGGAAGGAGAGAACCAACTCTTGCAAGCTGTCCCTCTCAAGTAATAAAATAATTTAATATATATAATTTTGCATAATGAATATAGAATGATTTGTGTGTAAATGTGCAAAATGAGCTACTTCAGTATCAGGTGGATGAGTCAGGGATTGTCTCTTAGTTTGGGCAAGTAAGGATAGGGCCTTCAACCAGAGAGGTAGTAATGAAGGTATACACAGAGAGAGATTTAAAAAAAATTGCTCTATCCCACTATTGACAAATTCTTTTCCCTTCAAAATACTACCAGATTACTGTTTGTGAAGGCCTAGGTTCAATTTCCAACTCTGTAAGGAAAAAAAAATTTACTACCATGGTTTTCTTCTTAAAAATTCTCTAGTAAGTGATTATTCATAGCACTAGTGGGTGTCACCTACTTCCCAATATTATTGTTGTTTGTACTATGTTAATGTTCTCGTTTGCTCTTTCACATATCCAATAGATGGTTTTTATTTTTAAAATTTTATATAAAATGCAATTACACCTTTTCCAATCCTCCATCTTACCCTTCCCATTTCTCCTCCCTCCCAAATTCAGCCTCTTCTTCTTTAACCATTGTTATATACACATATATAAATAAAACATGCTGAGTCCATTCTGCGTTTCCTGCATGTATATATTTCTATGACTGACCACTCAGTATTGGATAATCATTCAGGGGACTCATCCTGGGGAAGACTAACCCCCTCCTTTCTCAGCAGTGTTAATTGAGTGTAGAGCTTCATCTAGTGGGGCCCTGTGAAATTTTATGACATGGAAGCTATACCCATGAAATCTCAAAAACAATGGTTGCCCAAACAATACCTGAGCAATGACAACAACAGTTAACATCAGAGAGGTTTTAATATTAAATTCACTTTTTGTTGAGTTGTGACTGACTGTTTTATTGGCTTAATATAAGACATATTTACCTTGAATTTTTTCATTTTTTTTTATTCTTTGACACTTTTATAACTCATATAAGGAAATTGAGTTGTTTTTGTCCCTCACTTCCCACTCTCACCCACCTTTCTCTTTTCATAAAAACCTTCATCTTCCCAATTAGGCCCCTTCCTTCTTAAATCTTAGTTTCTTGTTTTTGATATTATAATATAATTATATAATTTATCACTTCCCTTTCCTCCCTCCAAATCCTTCCACACATCCCTCTTTATTCTTATTCAAATTCATGGCCTCTTTTTCATTAATTTTTCATATATGCTTATATATATGTATATACCTATATATTCCTAAATATAACCTGCTTGGTCTGTATAATGTTACTTAGATGTATATTTTCAGGGATAGGCAGAAAGTTCTCAAAAGAAGAAAAATGGCTAATAACTACCTCAAAGTGTTCACCATCTTTAGCAATTAGGGAAATAGAAATCAAAACAACTTTGAAAATTCATCTTATCACAGTCAGAATGGCAAAGATCAACAAACATCTGACCACCATGCTGGAGGGGTTGTGGGGAAAAGGATACCCTCATTTACTGTTGGTTATGTTGCAAATTGGTGTAGCCACTATGAAAATCAGTATGGATAATCATCAATGCCCACCACCCCCCAAAAAACCCTAAAAATAAATCATATGACCCAATTCTACCACTCCTTGGCATATGTCCAAAGGACTTGACATCCTACTCTACAAATACTTGCTGAGTCATGTTCATTTCTGCTCTATTCACAATAGCTAGGAAATGGAAACAACTAAGGAATGGATAATGAATATGTGGATACTGATTAGACATAAAAAATGTAATGAGCTTTGCCTTGAATTTTAAGAACATATTTTAAAGTGTAACCATATGTGTTATGTGATAAAGCTCATAAAGCTGCCCTGATATTCTATTTCTATTAATTGTAATTTCATAGAAAAATATTTCAAACTCCAAGATGGTAAAATAAAGTCTGATACCTGATTGGTTTCAAAGATGGTAGCAGAAAAAGGAATTTAATAAAATTGTCACCACTTTCCCATTTATTTGAGGTGAAAAAAAAAGCCACCAATGTACAAATGAGGTCCCAAGGGGCTCACTTGAAAAATATGTCGTTAACAGGGCAGTACAGTTAGTAGGAAGCCAAAAGTTCATTTCTTGAATCCAGTGTTTAGGCTTATATGCCATAACATATTTGAACAATATGCCTGGTTTCTTAAGTGTTATGTTATTGGAGAACAAAACAATGAGTCAAGAATGATCTGAGCCAGTGATATTTATATTTATTTAGACATTTGTTACCTGTAAAATAATAGTGCAAATTGGAAGGTTGGAGCTTTGTGCCATTAAAATTTTATAAACACAGAGAATGAGCACAGTAGAAGCACCTTCCTTAAATTCTATATTAGCTGGAAGATATGCTTTATGCTCATAACTCTAGTTTGTGTGATGCCGAGACAGGAAGATTGTTATGAATTCCAGGTCAGCCTGGGTTACATAAATTAGTTCCACCGAACTACAGGGTGAAACTCTTTTTCAAAAAAAAAAAACATCAAAAATGGAAAAAAGCCAACTCCTATTTTCTAGCTTGCTACTGAACATAGTTACTTTCACATCAGTCTATTGATGGTGTGCCTGAAGTGACAGGTTCTTAAAATGCAGTTTACATTGAAACATACAATAGTGACAGACCACAAATTCTGGTTGGTATTTTGACAGGCTACAAGAAGGAGGGGTAAGGGAGGACACAAAATGGAGCCAAGAGTGAGGTTAATCCAAATAACTTATGTCTCAGAGTACTTATACATTGACTCAGAGCTTTCTCAAAGAAACCTGATTAGTACATTAGAAAACTCAATACTGAACATTAGAATCACCTGAGGATGTAAAAAGTGTTCATTCTGGGACAGGAGAGCTGGCTCAGCCAGAGTGTGGGCGTATGTTGTGGATTTGGTTCCAGTACACACATTCTGGTTCACAACCACCCGTAACTCTGGTTGAAGGTGGTCTGCTACCTTCTCCTGGCTTCTGTGGGCACTGTATGAACATAGTACACATACGTATGTGCAGACAAAACGCTCATACATGTAAACTAAATCTGAAAAAATGTTTTGAAATTCTGTTTATTGCTATGCTTAATAGACACCATATATCTTAGTCTTTGGAGTTTGGACCTGAATGTTCATGTGTATATGTATATATGTAATTAATTTTTTTTAAAAAACTCTCCAGGTAATGTTAAAAGTAGTCAAAATCTAATCTTCCCTGGAGAAACTCGACAGTTGTTGATTGTAATACTAGGGAGAAATGTCTCTCCAAAGTCTTTGAAAGGACACTGAAATACTAACAAAATAAAAGGACACTGAGTAATGTTTAAACAAAAACAGCAACAAAAATGTCATTCCAGAAAGCCATATAAACCTCCATCGGAGTTTTTTTTTTCCCACTGAGCTTTTAATAGAGATTGCGTGGTAACTGTTCCAAATTACCAATTAAGTAGATCTTTAAATGACAATTTAATGCTGGCACTCTATTGTGAAATTTGGCAGCCTAAAGAGCATGTGCCCAACAAGAAGGCCCTCATCAAAACCTGGCCTTAATTGTTGTGTTTTTCCCCCTGGGTGGTGATGGCCTTGCTCTGGGCCACCCACATTCAGATCCTGCTAATGATACATATTTGTAAAGCAGCTCACCCTGGGCTATGCTTATAATTTGTGAATCAAAGGAAAAAACTCTATACATAATAGCTAAAATCATGGGCTTTGAAGTCAGACAAAGCAGGCCTAAAAACCTGGCTCTTATTTACCGCCTGACTTGAGGCAACAACTTGAACTTGACACTTCTCTAATCCTTCATTTCCTCCTGTCTAAAACACTATTAAGTAGGGCTGGAGAGATTGCTCAGTGGGTAAAGGCACTTGCTGTCAATTCTCATAACCTGAGTTTGACTCCTACACTCACATGGTGAAGGGAGAGAACCTGCTCTGAGAAAGTTGCCCTCTGACCCCATGCTTCAGTTGTTGCCCAAGTACATCCCCCTTACACCCACAATCAGTCAATAAATAAATGTAATAAAATATTATTTAATAATAGTCTGTACTTCATAGGGTTTAATAAGGATCACATGTGATAATATATACTATTTTCCTATCATACAGTGTGCACTGAATTAATATCAAGAACTTTAGAAATTCAGTTATTGCTTAAGGATCAAGTGTGATATAAATAAAATTTCATAGCCAGTTATGTTAACTATATGGCTAAATGGGAATCCTGGTCAAGTCCTTTTAATGACTTAGAATGGAAACTTATCCGAAGACATTCACCCAAACCCTGCTTCTTCAAATCAGCAAATCTAACCAAGCATCACATCCCCTTACAGTTTGTGTTTAGTCATTAATGACCATTCTTTATTTGCTCACGACTTTCTCTGTTTTGTTCTAGTTTTTCCTGGTTGTGGATACTCGACATTTTCCCAAGTTCTCAGTACTTTGAACCCAATCTTATGGCTCTGATTCAGTGTCCTGACTCTTGAACAGCTCTGGTTCCTATTTAGTCTATCTTTTCTTTTTTTTTCTCTTGGCTATCTCGAGGAATATACTCTGACATTACTTCAGCCTTTTATGACTTAAGTCTTAAACAGTCCTTCCAGCAGGCCCATCCCAGATGACCCACTCTACCTCCTATTGAGAGAGGATTCAAACTGCCGCAAGACCAGATGCTCCAATATATGAAAACATCAATCTTGAATGTGTTGCACAATAGAAAATATTTCCATCCTATTGCTTCACTATGTTTTCTAATAGCATGTTATATGGACTGTTCAGATATGAATTCCTTTGGACTGAACTTCAAGCAAATCTGTGCTGTTATGTCATCTGTTCATCTCAGATATTTAAAGCCTTGCCTTTGTCTAAGGGGAGGATTTTTTTTTTATTTTTTCATAATCTATTTCTGAATGTGATCACCTTCTAATGGTCAGAGATATCGCAGCAAGGCTGTTTAGCTTGAAACCATAATAAAATCAGAGTAATTATAAATAAAACAGTTATTTTTTCTCAGTTTCCTTTCTAAAGGTTTTCTAAATTGCTGCCATTTCTTGAGCTCCCACTTCCTGGTAACTACTGTTCACTGCACTTTGCAGATTCAACTAAATCTGCACCACATATTTATCAGGCATATACTATTATCACCTCCCCTGCCCAAACAGGGGAGATAGTGTGGTTCTGCGCAGTCACATGCATTTTCCAAGGTCAGAAACAGACGTATCCAGGTACACACAACATTGCTTTGTTCATCACTGGGCTGCATTGTCTTCCAGTGCAGGAAAAGAACTTGAACAAGGGACACGGCATTATGCAAAGTAGCCAGTTTCTAGCTGGAGTAAGGGTCTATGAGGAACTGGTGGCAGTGAATTTGTAACAAGTTTATTTCAAAGAATGATCTTGTCTCATTTCTGAGTTTCCACTGTTATAAAAACTTAGATGAGAGTCTTAATGAAGAAGCACCTAGTCTCAGACTTTGTACACTAAATTTCAAATTAGCCTTAGAGATGCCAACCTGTAGTACAGCAGGCAGAACTGGGTGACTCTGGAAATTCTCCAGCAAATGGAAGTGCAGAATCACTTTTGATTATCACACCATTTGTTTGTATTGAGTTCAGATGCACTCTTAGCTCAGAGATCATACAAGGCATGCATTAAAATAGTAACTCAGCCATGAATCGTTGGATACAATGCATTGAAATGATCACCATTGCTACAAGGAAGAAGAAACTATGAATAGTTGGGTGGGTACTTTCTGAGAATGCCAGATCTACAGAATTCTTTGTTAGCAGTATGTAGATTTTCACAGAAGTCTACCCTCTACAAGCTTCTAATGTCACTTCTGCCAAATGAGATTTCATAAAGAAAATGTTTTCTTATCATGCTAATAATTTAGATTTTCTAAATTAGTAATTTAGAAAATTGCTGCTAGACAAAGAAAAGACATGCAAGTATTGCCAAGAATATATTTTTTTCAAATCCAGGAAAACTGAAAGAAATGGTTCCAAAAAGCTAAACATTCTAATTCAACCTATATCTAAAAACATCTTTTAAAAATACATGTAAAGTCAATATAGAGTGTCATGAGTCTTAAGAAGGCAAATTTTAAAATGTTCTCATCTAATGCTCCTAGTAAACACAAATTTTATTATAATGTCTAACCTTCATTTTCACTAAGAATGCCATTTGAAACTGTGAACAGTTTGAACAGGTGAAACATTTGAAACAGGTGAAACTGAGGTAGGCTACTCCAATCAATATGGACTGAGGCAGATTTAAAAATGAACACAAGGTAGAAATGCTCAATGTCCTATCTTATTATCTAGTGACTTTAGTCTTTCAGAATATTTTAAATTGCTCTTGTTTGGCCAGACTGGTACAAGAAACAACTGTGAGAAATTTGCTCTGTTCACTTATTACAAGCTATATTTGAACATCTAAAGTTTGGGAATGATTTACTTAACTACTTTATTAAGCATTCAAGATTGCTTCTTTAATAACGTCCCTTCCCTCTTTCATGTTTTTATTATAGTAATAAAAGTATAACATAAAATTTGTCATCTTAACCATTTATAAGAGTACAGTGCACTTTTGTTAATTATACAAAGACTGTTATGCAACAGATATCCAGAAATCCACTTTGGAAAGCCAAAGCTCTAACTCCCTGTTTCCTGTGCTCTAGGGATCCACCATTCTGTTTTCTGTTTCTTAGAGGTTGACTACTTTAAACAGCTCCTTAAAGTAGAATCATGAAGCGTTTTTTATTTTGTGACTGGCTTATTCAACTTATACTAATGTCTTTAAGTTTTATTCATGTTGTAGTATGTCTTGGCTGAGTATGGTGGCACAAGCACTTGTAATCTCAGCTCTTGAAAGGCTGGAGATTTGCCATGGGTTTTAGGCCAACTGGGGCTACACAGTGTGTTGTTCCAGGCTCGTTGAGCTACAGAGTGACAGATCCTGTCTTAGAAAAAAAATCAACCCTCATCCCAAATTTCCTTCCTTATAAGTCCCCAAATATTCTCTTGTCTGTATGTTTGTGTATATACAACTTTTGTAATCCATTCATCGATGGGCAGACATTTGAGTTGCTTCTACTTCTTCGCTCTAGTGGATAGTGCTGCAATCTTGTTCTCAGTTCTTGTAGGATATACATCCAGAAATAGGATGGCAGAACCATACAGAGGAACTGTGTTTAGTTTTGTGAGTAAGATCCTTAGTGTTTTACAATAGCTGAGGAGCCCCCAGGAGCCCTCT
>LZPO01117006.1:166137-194762 GCA_001675575.1 Neotoma lepida | reverse complement strand
TGACAACTCCTTGTTGTGGAACAATCTTTTTGTACACTGTGAAGATAGATGTGTTGCTCTCATTGGTTTAATAAAGAGCTAAATGGTCAATAGCTAAGCAGGAATAAGTTAGGCAGTACTTGTGGCCAGGGAGAGAGCTCATTGGTATGAAGAAGGGCAGAGTCACCAGCCAGATGTAGGGGAAGCAGGACATGTACATGATGAGGTAACAAGCCGTGAGCCATATGGCTGCAAGTAAATTAATGGATATTGGTTAAGTTATAAGAGCTAGTTAAAAACAAGTCTAAGCTATCTGATGATCATTTACAATTAATAATAAGTCTCTGTGTGGTTATTTGGGAGCTAGATGGTGGGACAGAAAGGTCCACCTATACTCCCTCAGTCCTTCCTTCTGTCTTCCATCCCTTTATTCCTTCCTTCCCTCATTTGTTCTGTCTTTTATTTTTGTTTCTGAAACAGGATATTACTATGTATCTCAGGCTACCTTTGAACTTACCATATAACCCAGACTTCAAACTCACAATTCTACTGCCTCAGTCTCTTTAGTGATAAGGCTTGAACTAGAATCTCCTTAAGGTCTTTTAAAGCTCTACTACTTTAGGAAAGAGCATTCAAAATTCTTACTGAAAGGTCTAGTCTGTCTGTTAGTTTCAAATGAGTTACTTCTTATTTTGGAGATATAAATCATATTAGATCTATTCCTAGGGTGGAGAGATGACTCCACGATTGAGAGCACTGGCTGTTCTTTACAAGGTCTTAGGTTTGATTCTCAGCACCCATATGGCAGTTCATAACTGTCTATAACTCCAGTTCCAGGGGATCTGTCACAACACTTTCTTCTGCCCTCTGTAGGTGAGAGACATATACATGGTGCACAGATGTAATTGACGGAAAAGCATCCATACACATAACATTAAAACAAAACAAAACAAAAACTGAATTTGAGAAATGAAGGGGCATCTATTCCTGTATAGGTTTTACATTC
This sequence comes from Neotoma lepida, assembly GCA_001675575.1. Classification (NCBI taxonomy): domain Eukaryota; kingdom Metazoa; phylum Chordata; class Mammalia; order Rodentia; family Cricetidae; genus Neotoma; species Neotoma lepida. The sequence goes on along the minus strand of LZPO01117006.1, from coordinate 193,777 downwards.
TAATAAGTTTTCTCAAAGTCAATTTCAATATATTTAAATTACCTCTGATGCTAAGGATAATATACAATAACTTCTATACTCAAGTACTTTCAAGCCATGATGTACAAAAAAAGTATTTCAAATAGTTCTAAGTGACACCTGGGAATGTAGCTTGGTTTATAGAGTGGTTGCCTAGCATGTGTGAAGCCCTGGGCTAGATCCCCAGCTCTGCAAGGAAAGAAGCCTGATAAGTTGATTCATGCATGTAATCACAACAGTTGAGTAATGGAGGCAGAAGGATTAGGAGTCTAAGGCTATCCTTGGCGACATAGCAGGCTTGAGTTCAGTCTATGCTATCTGAGATTTTCTCAAAGAAGAAGGAGGAGGCAAAAGAGGAGGAAGAGAAGTGGAAGTATAATAGATGAATGATTGAAAATATTGGGAGATTTTATAAGTAACAGTTTTTGTTCATATAATTCACATACCATACAATTTACCTAATCAGAATATATAATATGATGGGCATTTTAGTGTATTCAAGCATTGTGTAGTGAACACAGTAATAAATTTCAGAACATTTTCATTAGCCACCACCAAATCCATCTGTGGGAATAAAGCACAATTTTTTAAATCGCACAAACACCTTTAATTATTTAGAGGGTATCATAAGCTAACATTCAAGAGGGGATCATTCCTCTTGGAAGTTTATAACAGTCAATTTTAGCAAAGTTGTTTTGTCTTTTACAACTGTGATCTGTATGTAAGTATTGAGTATAGCCATAATAGCAGTATTATAGGGAATGAATCCATCATAGAAACAGCAAAATCTTTAGTTATCTGTATATATGGGTAGCTTAGATGTATATTTCTTGTCCCTAAAAATGGCAAAAAATAACATCTGTCACAAAAAATGATAATTCTTGCTGAGGACTGTTTAGTTTTTATCGAGATATTTAGTGAAATCCATAGCCTTAGTTATCTAACATCAATGCAACATGGACCAAATAATGAAGCCTTGTTGCTGCCTGCAGAGATCTTTAGATTACAGCCAGGGTTGTAAATAATTACTAGTATTGACCTCTGATTTACCCAATGTGACGGTGAGGCCAGCCTGGGTGAGGAGAAATTCTAACTCTGAAGTTTGAAAAGTTAGATTTGAGTCCTTCATAGTGTCAATATTTTACCCAGATAATATATTTTGTGTTTTCCTTGATATCCATTTTTTAAATGATTTTGGAGCTTTTCCAAGACTGTTTATGACAAAGGCAATGAATGAGAAGAGCAAAATTTGAATATGATAAATGTGATAATGTTAGTGGTTTGAACATTAGTCAGTGAGCCTCCAACCAATTGTATTCTCATCTGGGTACTAGCATTCATACTGGTCAAACTACGTATAAATATGTTGAATAAACAGATACAAAGATACAAAGAGCATGTCACAGTTATCCCAAATGACACTTTTCTGTTTCTTGGTTCAGATTTACTCATTAAGACTACTAACTCAGAGATGTCCTGGATGCTTTCCCTCAAGTACATCCTAACAGCAAGCTTACAGCAGGACAAATGAAAAGTAATTTCGCAGAGGTATCCAACTGAAGGCTCTCCTACTCAACAGTGCCAACAAAACATAAAAGTCCTTCTTGAATATTTAATGGTGCTCCCCTGGGGGATGCCACTCCTTCTTCCAGACATACTGAATCAGTGCCTGAATTTTAACAAGATGCTCAGCTAGTTCATATTCACACTGAAGTTCAAAAAGCACCACAAATGATGATCTCAAAAGGTACCCACTGGACTCCCAAGTATTTCTTGAATTTTTCATATTTTTGGTTTGGGTTGGTAGTGAGTCTTCATTTATACAAGCTCTCAGATCATCTCTACAGATCAAATTTGATTAGTCCTGAGATGGTCTTTGAAATCCTGTTATTTTGTAACAAATATAGATTCCATGAGCGGAAATGTACAGACATTTATTTAAATCACTCCCTGAGCCAACTTGTACCTATTATGAATGTGTGTATGCTAACAAGTTTTTAGAAAATGTTTTGGAATTTACAACTCTATTTTTTTGTAGAATTTTGTTTTTTGCTTTATTCATTTGTTTACTTTAAATTTTTATTTATTTTGCTACAGAGAACAATCACAAAATTTTTCCCTCTTTATAATCTCTCAACGAGTTTCAGAAGGCAAGAGGCTCTACTTTTTTTTTGAGACAGGGTCTCATGTAACTCAATATGGTCTTGAACTTATTATATAGCCAAGGATGATCTTGAACTTCTTGTGCCCCTGTCTTCATATTCCTGTTCTGGTATTTCAGGAGATGTGTGCTTCTATACCTAGTTACACTATTGGGTATCAAATCTAGGATTTGTGTATGATAGACAAGCACTCTACCAACTGAGCTACATACCCACCTCAAAGTCATGAAAACTTCAGCAAATATCAACTGTACAGAAATGAAATGTTTAAATTAATGAAAGCATCATTCATTTTAAATAAGCCAATAATCAAAGCAGGTATTTCTCAAAAGAAGAAATACAAATATCCAACAAATATATGGAAATCTGTTTAACATCACTAATTATCAGGGAACTTACACTTTATTTTTATTATTGTGTCTATGAGTACAGACCCTCATGTGCCATGATGTGCATGGGGAGATTAGAGGGAAATGCTTGGAAGTTCATTATTTCCTACCCTCTTGGGTTCTGGCATCTGAACTCAGATGGTCAGGCAAATTTTATTTGTACTGTTAACTTAGGAAGAAAATATCCTATTTTACTGTGTCTAGTAAGCATATACAAAAATCAACAGTTGCAATGGTCTAGAAACATTAAAATTAAAAATGTCCATTTGTATATGTGTAACACACTGTTAACTACATAGGTCTTATCTGCATGTGTTTGCTTGCAATAAGTAATATTCTCTAAGTAATGAAAAAAAGGTTAGCTTTATATTATTCTATAATATTTAGATATTTTTGCTATGTACAGTGTAATATTTCAATATACTTATAAAGTATGTAGTGATCAATCAGGATAATTATAATTTCCATTTCATTCTCATTTCTTTATACGTGGAGCTTTATTTATAATGATTCATAAAATGACTAGTATAGCAGTGTCACGCAGCTTAAGCATTCTGGGTCCATAAAGTATATAATATATTACTGTAAATAGTAGTAACCCTACTGTTATAGGAAATGCTAGGACTTAATACTTTCTTATACTGTTTTAGTACTTGTTTTCTTGGATTTAATATGAGTCTAATCTTCTCGTCAGTTCCTAGTAATTGCTTGTTGACACTTATGTTGATATGTTTGGCTTGCAAATATGAACAAGAGCAAGCACACTTGTATTTTTGTGTCTGAATTATTTCATGTAACATCATGGCCTCTAGTTTCATTCATTTTGTTCCAAATGACAAAATTTTATTGTTGTGGTTGCATAATATTCCATATATATATATTATATATATATATATAATTTATTCCTTCTCTCTGTAAATACTATGGTCTTCATAATCTAAAACAGCATGGTTTTAGAATCACAGAAGCATCTGCTCATTTTCTTTTCTTTTCTTTTTTTTTTTTCAAGACAGGGTTTCTCTGTGTAGCTTTGGCGCCTTTCCTGGAACTCACTTGGTAGCCCAGGTTGGCCTCGAACTCACAGAGATCTGCCTGCCTCTGCCTCCCGAGTGCTGGGATTAAAGGCATGCGCCACCACCGCCCGGCAGCATTTGCTCATTTTCTAAACAGACCATGTGTTTATGGAAGCATAGTCACCTTAGAAAAGAACAAAATGTTTCTCCATCTCCAGCAACCATTAGTGGCCTCTGGATCCTCAGGAAGGTATGGGTCTTCATGAGATCCTCTCCTCTCCATGACAGGATATTGACAGGCCCACTCTTGTGTAGATGTTTGTGGGTAATCAGAACTGCAGTGAAATCAAGAGTACCAAGGCTCTATTTTGCTCATTTTGCATGCCCTCCCATTCTCTGGATCTTAACATGGTTTCTGGTCTCTCTTTCATGTTTCCTGACACTTGGAAGGGGTGATACAGATGTCCAATTACAGCGGAACATTCAATGGTCACTTATTCTCAGCACTTTGACCAGTTTTGAATCTCTACAGTTACTGCTGCCCACAGTGGTACATTATTTGAGTAGATGTCTTTGCTGATAGTCACTTAATGACCAGGAGAACTTCACCACGTTATAAGCTCTCTTTTGAATGAACTATGGAGCTACTTTATCATATGCATGCCTTTTATACGTAGGGAAAACTACCTTCATTATGCTCTTGGAAAAGTCTTGCCTCGGGATCTGAAGTGTTTCTTCACTTAGCCACTTTTCAGCAAACCAAAATGATCACTATTGGTAATGATGTTGGCTACACACATTTAACTACATTAAATTTCAAAATAACCAAAGAAATGAAATCACGTGATTATGGTGGCTGAGGAAAGCCACTACTGTCACTGTGGCTCAAGGAAAGTAAGGTTGGGGGAGAATCAATTGCCACTGTTCTCTCCATTTTTCATTACCGTTGTTCTAGAGATCAGATAGAATCTAAATGCATCTGTTTTGTTTTTAAAGCTTTATTTTCTTTATGTGTGCCTGTGTGTATTCAGGTGCCCGAGGACGCCAGAAGAGCACATTGGATATCCCTGGAGCTCAAGTTACAGGCATTTGTGAACCATTTATGTGGGTGTTGGGATGCAAACTCTGGTCCTCTGATAGAGCAGCAAATGCTCTTAATCACTGAGCCATCTTTCTAGCCCTCTAATTACATCTTAATGAGATAATTGCTTTACTCCTTAAGGTAGTCTTCCTGCTTGCAAATTCCCCTCACTTAGATCTGGTTCATTCTCTATACTGCTGCTTTGTATTCTGATCATTTTTTTATAGTTCCTGTTATCATCTCTACATTTTAAGCTTCCAGAGAAGCAAGGATGATATCTAATTATCTTTTTCCCATAGTAAATCACTTCATTGATTCCATAAATACATATCTGTAGAAATCCCTGTGTAAACATTTTGTCTGTCTTCTACTGAAGAGCTGAATGATTCACTCACTAGAACAATTTATATAAATGCAAAATTGAAATTCCCCTGATAAAGATCCAGGCTTAAGGTGAATGAGATGGAATTCTGAATTAATTCATTGACAGTTTCATGAATCACTGAAGCAAAAAGTTAAAATTATTAACACTTGAAGTCTATATGCTTCATTCTAATTGAAAGAAAACTTTTCAAAAGGCATTGAATACCTACAAACACAGATAACACACTGTATTCGGTAAAGAACTTGTTTCCCCATCAAGCTTGATTTAAAAAGTGTTAAAAAATGTATGACAGAGGATTTCAAGACATGCAAATTGGAGTAATTGCATCATGATCCCTAATGTACTATGGCATCAGTCCCCTTCAATAATTCCTATCTCTTGGATGATATTCTATCATCAACAATAATACCTACTATCCTATTCCCTAATGATTTGCATAGAAACTAAGACATTATATTATTTCATCTGCACATAGTTTAGTATGATTTTCAAAGAATTTATTTATTTAAGTTGACAATTATGGTCTAGGATATTGTTCACTGGTACAGCACTTGCCCAGTACATACAAGGCCCTCGGTTCCCTATCCATCACCACAAATAAAGTGACAAGTAAGGCTTTATGTCAATTCTGGGGATATAACTAAATTTGTAGAGTACTTACCTAGCATGCACAAAGCTCTGGCTCTTTTCCTCAGCACTGCACAAAATTGAGTGTGGTAATACATGTCTATAATCCTAACACTTGGGATGTAGAGACGAGAGGAGAAGAAGTTCCAGATCACCATCCACATTGTAGACAGCATCTCAAGAATTGTATATATTTGTCATGTATAAAACACCACTTTGAAATATGCATGTATTGTGGAGTGGTTAAATCCATGTAATTAGCACAAGCATTACCAAACATTTGGTTTTTTGATGAAGATTTTTTTTTTTAGTGAGATAATGGCAACTATCACACTTATAAAAAAACCCAAAATAAAACAAAAAAAAAATCTGGCTGGTTGTGCACACCTTTATTACCAGCATTCAACAGGTGGAGGCAGGTGAGTCAGAGTCCAGCGTGGTCTACATAGTGTGCTCCAAACCAGCCAGAAGTACATAGTGAGACCATGTCTCAAAAACAAACAAACCCAAACAACCAACAAAACAAAAATCATAGCATAACAAATAAAACAAAGCAAAGCAAACCAAACCAAACAAAACCTTAGAAATTAGCAATAGATCCTTAGCCATGAATGGTGATGGCTAGTGGTTATCCCAAAACTTAGAAGACTAGGGTAAGCAGACTGCTATGAGGCTGAGGCCATTCTTCCTTACATAGAAGCATGGCCAGGCATGTCTAAATAGTAAGGTCTTGTTTAAAAAGTAAAAAATAAAATCTTGAGATTATAAGATGGCTTATGGGATAAAGGCCAAGCCTGACTCTTGACCTGCACTCAATGCCATGAACCCACACGGTAGGAAGAAAGAACAAACTCTAACAAGCTATACACTGGTCTGAGCATTCATATCTCTCTCTCTCTCTCTCTCTCTCTCTCTCTCTCTCTCTCTCTCTCACACACACACACACACACACACACTGAATACAAAAAAATATTCTTACAAAAAAAACCCTACCTTATTGAGGATCTATTGGCAGCTGATAATCTCTGATAATCTCTGTGGGAGGAAAAATCATTCTTTTTTGAGGATGTGGCTACTGGTATATTTTCCATGCACCAATGGTTGCTCCCATACTCATTCACATGTAGGTATTAGCTGGATTTACTAGGTTATAAGAAAATACATGAAGTTGATATGGGATATGAAGGGAGGAAGCGAGGGGTATGTATTATATTTCATTGTATGTCTATATGAATTTCTCAAAAATAAAGAGAATTAAAAATTAGTATCATTCCATATGCATTCAAGTGATGAAGACTAACACACAGCATGTTATTATTATTCATGATTATTAAAGTAAACTTGGCATTAAAATTGTAAAAGTTGTTTAGTTGGTGTTCAGATTTAGGCATGACAGAGAAATGTTGGTTAAGACTAAACTTGAACTGGAAGGTACTCAGTTGGTAGACTCCTGTAAGTCTTGGGTTCAATCCTCACACCACCAAAACTGAGTATACCACACCTATTATCCTAGCACTTGGTAGATGGAGGCAGGAGTTATCAGAACTTAGAGAGTGTCTATGGCTAAATAGTGAGTTTTAGGCCACCATAGGCTTCATAATAACTATCTCAAAAAACAATTTAACTCAAAGTCAAATACTTTCTGGTTCTAAGCACAATGCATTTACAGTTTTAACACTTTTATATTTTCTGTTTTTGAGACAGGACCTTGCTGTGTGGATTAAGATGACTTTAACTCGACAACATATACTTTTAAAAATTGTGTTGTTTGTTCAAACGATATCTTTCTAAGAACAGTGGTAAGTGCTTGTGGTCCCCAAACTGGAGAGACTGAGGCAGGCAAGCCAGAGTTCAAGACCTTCCTAGTAAATTTTGAAAGATCCTGTCTGTTAAGACACACTGTGTCAATAAAAAAAAAAGAGCTGTAGAACACTTACCTAGTTTGTATTCAAAGCTAAGAAAAATTAATCCAAAACATTTAATTTTTCAAAGAACTCCCCCCCACACACACCGTGCCTCATTTTTTACTTTTCCATCTTCTTCAAAGCAATAAATAGCAATTTCTATTCTTCGGGATAAAGTGCTGCATTGTGTTGGGCTGTAATTATATTTGTACGTGACACATCATCATCGTCTACTGTTGCTTTCACAGTAAAATTTACTCCATTCAACTGAGAGACTCCCACACAGTCAGAGCAAGGAGGAGTCAAGGTCATGTGAACTGAGGCTTAAGACCCGAGGATTCTAAGTAGTGAGTGCACTGACACAAACCTTGTATTTATTCCAGCTACAAATGATGTCATTAAAGGTAACTACTTCCACTTTAAATACAGACGCTCTGTATTTGCTGGCTGGCATCAGGTAAAGGTCTAAACTCTCTATTCAGAATTCTGGTCTCAGAGCCAAAAAAAAAAAAAAAAGTCAAAGAGAATTACAAAGAAAGTGCTTCACACTATCGTATGCACTTGGAAAATAATTGAGAAACTGAGAAACCCACATTCATGCTTGTCTTTCAAAGACAAATGTCTGCACCCATGCAATGTACTCAATTCTTATTTTTACTGCCAGATTTTTGTGCAATTTTTCCAGGCCCTCCATGACCAGCAAAGGGACGGGGTGGAGGGGTGGAATCAGAGGGTTATATGTATGGCTCGAGGAATTTGTTTGAAAATCTTGAGCAGAACTGGAAAGACAGTACAAGGAATGTACACCCTTGCCTGAGGCTGGGCTCCTGAGAGGCCTAGGCCAGTGTACCTAAAGCACAGGAGCTGTCTCTTATACACATCTAGATGTGTATAAGAGACAGGAAATGTATCAGTTGTGTTACTATATAAATGGGTTAAAAGGAGTTCAATGAGTATACTTTTTAGTTTCTCAGCTTGAATTTCTAATGTGATAAATATCAATAAGTATAATGCAAAAAGCTCCCATTCACTGGAGTCTGAAGAATTTTTTGAGTGGGAAAGGTCTTGAGAACTCTAGTGATTACAACATCCAGTCTTGACCCATGCACATTTTACCTGATTTTATTATTTTATTTCTTTTAAAAGTTTTAATTGTGTACTATGGAGACAGAGTCTGTCTATATAGTTCAGGTTGGCCTGGGCCTTCAGTCCTCCGACTTTCGTCTTGAGTCCTGGGAAAACACGGCAATGAGCCCTAGCTGCATGCAGTTTAATATAAATGAATATTTTCTGTCTTCCTTGATAACTGTTAGGACCTTATATTGATTCAAGTTCATTTCTTTGCTTCAGTCTTTTGTGCCTGGATTTCAATTGTATTTTTGCTTTTTACAGTACAAGACTTTATTAAGGGTTGATGTGAAGGCCCAGTGGTTAAAGGAACAATCTGAGTTTGTTCCCCGGAACATGTTCACATGGTGGGAGCAGAGAACTGACTGACTTTCACAAGTTGTTCTCTCACTTCCAAGTGTACACTATGAGATCAAAATTAAGAAATAAACTAATGGATAAAAAGACTGTAGTAACTTTTTTATTATTGAGAGCAGGCCTCACATTGGAAGTCCAGGCTAGCCTGGAATTTGAAATCCCCCTGCTTTGGCTTCCTGAATGTTGAGATTACAAGTACACACCATCAGAGTTGATACTTATTTGTTTTTACTAATATAATAACAGGTTCCATCATTCTCTAACTTGTCTTAAACATTGGTGATTTGGATAGGAATGATTTCTATGATACCAGATTGTATGCTCGATAGTATGTTTGAAAAACTGCTGGACAAGCCTGGGGATGTGACTCAGTCAGTAGAGTGTTTGCTTAACATTCAATAATCCAGATCCCTGATCCATGGACTAGATCCTCAGCACCGAAAAAAATGGGATGTGGTAGAACACACCTGTAATCCTGGCACTTGAGAGGTAGAGGATAGCAAGATCTCAATTTCAAGGTCATCCTCCATTCTTTTGTGAGTTTGAGGCCAATCTGAGCCACAGGAGATTTCATATTAAAACACACACACACACACACACACACACACACACACACACACACACACAAAGTTTCATAGATTTTTCATAATGTCCAATACTTTTTCTTTGGAAAAACATGCAGGCAAAACATGCACATAAAATCAAATAAATAAGTCTTTACAATTTCCTTTAAGATGAAATAAAAGATCACATTGATATAATCAGGGGCTTAGCAGAATCTAGAGTGGATTGTGGGACATAGTTTTGAGTGTCTATAATTTGTCCTGGGCAGAAACTGTAGCTCTCTAGAGAACTCAGTGGAGAGCAGCTGTGTTTACTAGGGCCTCTCATATTTTATGGGAATGCAGGATTAAGAAACTACTTGAAAACTTGGCTTCACATTTCATCAGCTCTCCTCAGCTTCTTAGCCTGTTGACCTGCAGTGCAAATTAATTCTGCACATTTAGAGGGTGGAAAAGAACATTGTCAGGAGCACTTTTCTTTGCAGCTCTTCTCTTTGGGATGTTGGTCTTCAGTGTTCTCTTTCCCTTAGAAACTGCAAACACTATTCTTTCACTTCTAGCCATGTGAACTGGCAGAAAGTTTTCTTGGTTTCTTAACCAGAGCTTTGCTCTGCCTTGCTTCTGAGTCTTTTCTCATCATATGTGTTGAATGGTCAAATGTCCTGCTATAGAGGTTGGTTCACCTTCCTGGACTTTCCTTTGTTGAAACCTTGGCCCTCAAGTTCCAGGTTTATTATTATTATTGGCAGTTTCTCCATGCCCCCCATAGCTCTCAGTAGGAGTATCAATCTGTGACCCAATAGTCCATGATAGCAGCCCAGGGGAAGTGTTGACAACATCCAGTCCTATTTAATAGAATAAGAGCTCATCACTTTCAGCTCTTGTCTGATCTCAGGCATTTTTGGTAACCAGCAATGGTAAGAGGAGGTTGTTGCAAGCATTGACTCTGAGATTTGACCATAGTTGGCTTTCATTTCTGACCTTTTCGTTTAGAAGCTTCGTGTACCCATGAATGTCACTTAGTTTTTTTCCAGGTCATTCTTTCCTTATCTGCAATATGAGGTAATCATAGAACACATATTGAAGGTTTGTGAGACTAAAACATGTAACAGTGCTTGGCAAGTATTTTGAATTGTGTATATATTAGCTATAAGTGTAAATCCTAGCAGCTGTAGATAGAGCTTGTGATGGAGATATTGTTCTGTATGCTGTGAATATGTGTTGCTCTAATTAATAAATAAAATGCTGATTGGCCAGTAGCCAGGCAGGAAGTATAGGCGGGATAAACAAACAAGGAGAATTCTGGGAAGAGGAAGGCTGAGTCAGGAGACGCCAGCCNCCGCNGAAGGAGCAACATGCCTGTAGACTGGTAAAGCCACAGAATACATGGCAAAACACAGATTAATAGAAATGGGCTGAATTTAGTAATATGCCTGAGCTAATGGCCAAGCAGTTGTAATTAATATAAGCTTTTGAGTTATTAATTTATAAGTGGCTGTGGGACCGCATGGGGCCTGGCGGGACCCAGACAAAACATTCACCTACAAGCTTGCATGAGTATAATCATAAGAGGGGTTATTTCATATAAAACACCTTATATATTACTTTCATTCCCCCTCCTCTCCTCTCCCCCCTCTCTCTGAGTCAATCTCCTGGAGCACAGGATGGAATTGAATTCACTGTACAGCTGAGGATGGTCTTGAACTTAATTCTCCTTCCGCCATCTCCTACAGTAAATATTGTCAGATTAAAGCTAACAGTGGGAGTTTTGTGAGTTTGTATAAAAGTATATTATTTTTAAGATTTAAAATAAATTGTGTGTGTGCTGGGGCATATGTTCATGTGTGAGTGCAGTTGCCTGAGGAGTCCAGAAGATGATATTGAATCCCCTGAAGTTAGAGTTTACAGATGGCCCCAAGCCACCAGACATAGGTGTTTGGAATCAAATTCCAATCCTCTGCAAGAGCAGTACAAACTCTTTGTCAGTGATCCATCTCTCTAATCCCTGCTTACTTTTTGCCTCAACTTTATCACTTATAAATAATTTGGCCTCAGAATATAATAATACATAAGTGGGTTGTGTATATTAATACATTACCCCCTAAACTGGCTTTTTTATGATGAAAGTGTATTTATTACAGTATATGTAACTGATTTTTGCCTGCTGTTTTTCTTCCTTAAGTCCTATGTCTAGAGATATAGAGGGAATAGTGGCTTCTTTTTGAGATTGGAGAAATTTTGTAGTTCTAGTTAGCCTTGAGCTCACATGGATAATCCTGACTCAGCCTCAGCAGTGATAGTTTACAGAAGTGCCATGATGTCCTGCTCGAATATTTACTGAAGCCTCATTATTTTCCCCAAGAAAGTTGGTAAATATATGGGAATATATAAATCAGGCTTTGGAGAAGTGTTCTCTGTGACTCTAGAGTAGAATGCTCCTTTTAATGGAAAAGAGGTGAGAGGCACATTCCCTTGGCTAAAGGAACTGCCGGCTATGGTGAGAAAGGATGTTTTCTGAGCAGTTCCTCACGCTGTCATTAGACTCAGCCCATGTGGAGTCCTGCCTGAGTCTTACCCTGAGGGGATCATGGCATGAGTGAAAGTTAAAAGGGCTGGTTTGTGCCTATCTCTTAGATAAGATTGCTCTGTTTCAGCAGTGGTGGGGCCGGTGGCTCCTGCAGAGATCCATAGACTGCTCTATTGGTTGTAGTAGCAACAAAAGCCAGTATCCTTACTGTGGACATCAGCTCCTTCTAAAATGGATAGAGGCAGGTTTGATGAAAATACCTGTTCCTGCTGGAGATGGAGACAGTGCTTCTATCGGGTATCAGAATCAAAGCTTCTTTTGTTGGGAGTTAATCACATACCTGTGGCTTTTTGGCATTGTGGGTAATAGTGCACCTACTTGGTTGAGAAAAGCTGAAGTAGGAAGGAGGATTGGGTGGGTGTGGAGGGAGATAGTGTGTGGATAGTAATGGAACACACTGGAGAAATATCCTGTGGATTCCAAGATCTGGAAAATGTCTGAAGGGTATTAGATTTGCTTCTAGTAGGCCGAGGCAGGCAGTTGTGGCTGTTGTGAAAGATCATCATCTCTGGGCTGGAGTGGCTTGGGGAATGCAGGGCTCTGGAATCATGGTGGTGATGATGAAGATATAGGAAGGACTATAGTTTCTCAAATACAGCATCTCCAAAGCTACCATGTATGTTATGCTAATGCTTTCCATTCATTTAGCTTCCAGGCTCCGAATGAAGCTGAATGAAATAGATGAAACCACATAAGAATTTGTCTCCTGACTGGAGCTATAGCTCTAAGGTTCAATTCACAGCACAGCCAAAAAAAAATCTCAACATTTAAAAAATATGAATCTGGTTGGTACTCAATGATAATGCAATATTTAACCACTTTTCTGCGGTTGGGGCTTCTGAAGGGTAGAGTAGACAGTAGAAACATTCTCTGGTTGCAGGGGCAGAAGTATATTTGACGACCTGAAAGTGTGCATATGTGTGTATGTGTGTGTGTGGGGGGGCTTGAGTGGGTGCCATGGTGTGAGTGTAGAAGTCAGAGAACAACTTGCAGGAGTCAGCTTTCTCCTTCTACCATGAGGGTCCTGAGCATGGGACTTAGTCCATCAGGCTTGACAGCAAGCATATTTACCTGCTGAGTTGACAAAGACTTTTGACTTGAGACTTAGTTTTGTTCCCCCCTTCTTCCCTCCCTCATGACCCCACCTTCTTCCTCTATTTCTGTCTTTGTTTCTATAAGTTCTCTCGGTAATTGGTATTCATTATATAGCTCAGACGAGATGTGAATGCTCATGGAAATCCTTAGCTTTAGTGCTGGGATTATAGCCATGAGACACCATAACTACCTTTCTGTATTCTTTGAAAGTTATCCAATGTCATTGATCTGTAGGATTCTAATAACTTATTTCTCTATTCCAGAACTCTCTCTTGTTCTCTAGCTATCTCCTTTGTCTGGTAGGCTTTCCATTATCCAATCCACATTTCTAAATTATAGGGGATACACAAATGTAAACAAGTAAACAACAAAAACTATGCTCCTCAAATTTCCCTCCATAACTTCCCCTTATAGCCCAAAATACACATTGCATTTAAAAAATGCTACTGCCTTTCTTGAGGACTCAGTCCTTTGAACTATGGGGACTTCTCTTCCTTCCTCCCTCCCTCCCTCCCTCTCTCTCTTCTTTCCTTTCTTTCTTTCTTCCTTTTTTCCCTTTTATGGAAAAAAGTGTTTTTCGTACAAAATATATGCTTATTATGATTTCCCCTCTCTCTATTTCTTTCAGTTCCTCCCCACCACCCTTTCCAATCTGGATTCACCCCTTTTCTGCCTTTCACTAGAAAACAAACAGGCTTCTAAGGGATAATAATAAAATAAAATATAATTTAATAAGTTAAAACAAAACCTAACACATTGGAATAGGATAAAACAAACAAACAGAAGGAAAAGAGCTCAAGAAAAGGCACAAGAAACAGAGACATAGAGAGTCACTCATCTGCACACTCAGGACTCCCATAAAAAACCAATATTAGTTGGTTACTCCCACAATCTTTGTGTAACAATTGTACTAGCTTATCTTGCAAGGATGACACAGATGTAAACCAAAGGTTTTATAGCTGGGTTGATATTTATGTTCATCCTTTGGTAGCATGCAGAGTATCTTCCTGTACCAAAGATGCTAGAACATAGGGGTGAAGGCTCTATTTAGGCACTAGCTGGACTTCTTTATATTCAATTAGTTGTGTAGGTGTTGTCTTCAGCAATAGGGCCTTACAGTTAGTTTGTGGAGATCAGCTGTACTCTTAGGAACAGCCTAGGTTGCTTGGTGGTTCCTATGGGATGTCTTTGGCCAACAACTCAATTAGATGTAACCCATTCCTGGCAGTGGAAGCTTCATTTGGTGACAAGAGATGTCCAGATGTGGCTCTGTCTCCCCCATTATTTAATGATTTCATTTAATTCACTTTCATATATATTTTAGGAATCTTCTACTGTAATAGGTTTCCACACTATCTCTCAAATAACCTTTAATTTTTTTTCTGATTCTCCCTGTATTTTCTCCCTCATCCTCCTCTTTCCCCTCTTTCCCCATTTGATTCTCCCATTCTCTGCATCTCTGCATCTCTGCATTCACACATAATTAGTTATTCTATTTCTTTTTCCTAGGGAAATCTATCTGTTCCACCTCCCTCAACCCCCAGTCCCTCACTCTATACCTAACCTCTGTGGTTATATATTACAGCTTGGTGATCATTGACTTAACAGCTAATACCACGTATAAGCAAATGTATAGCATGTTTTGTCTTTCTGGGTCTGGGTCACTTCACTCAGGATGACTTTTTTCTAGTTCTATCATTTATCTGTGAATTTCATGATTCCATTTTTTTAAAGGCTCAATAATAGTCCATTGTATAAATGCACCACATTTTCTTTATTTATTTTTCTACTGAGGAACATTTACGTTTTTGCCAATTTTTGACTTTTATGAGTAGAGCAGCAATGGACATGGTTGAACAAGTGTCTCTCTGGTATTGCTCTAATCTTAAATGGTACCAGATGTTGGGGTAAAAGCTGAAAGATCAGAGAAGCAGAACAAGCCACAGATAACCTCACCTCGTCAACTCCTCAGCCTATCCTGTTTCCATGAATCCTCAGACTGAAATCCTCTGAGTCTTCATCTGAAAGGATTTCAGCTGAACTGCTTTAGTTCCTATTTCCTCACACCTTATATATCTTTCTCTGCCCTGCCATATTACTTCCTGGGATTAAAGGCGTGTGTGCTTCCCAGTACCGGATTAAAGGTGTGTGCCACCACTGCCTGGCTCTGTTTCCAGTGTGGCCTTGAACTCACAGAGATCCAATCAGGTCTCTGCCTCCCAAGTGATAGGATTAAGGGTGTGTGCCTTAATGTCTGGCCTCTATGTCTGATCTAGTGGCTGGCTCTGTCCTCTGATCCTCAAGCAAGCTTTATTGGGGTACACAATATATCACCACACTCTGGTAGGACAAAGCATCCTTTGGGTATATACCCAAGATTGTTTGAGTTAGATCCTGAGGTAGATTGCTTCCCATCTTCCCTAGGAACTGCCACATTGATTTCTATAGTGACTGTACAAATTTGTATTTCCACCAGCAATGAATGAATGTTCCCCTTACTCCAAATCTTCTCCAGCATGAGCTGTTACTTACTTTATTTATCTTAGCTATCCTGACTTCTTCCTTTCCAATTTGTATTCCCTGATCTCTTTCAGTTGTCTTATTGTTCTAGCTAAGAGTTCAAGTACTATATTGAATAGATATGAAGATAGCAGACAACCTTGTCTTGTTCCTGATTTTAGTGGAATTGCTTTGAGTTTCTCTCCATTTAAGTTGATGGTAGCTATGAGCTATGCTGTTAAACTGTCTTTTTTGTGTTGAAGTATGTTCCTTGAATCTCTAATCACTTCCAACTTTTATCATGAAGGGGTGTTGAATTTTATCAAAGGCTTTTTCTACATCTAATAAAATGATGCTGTGTTTTTTGTCTTTCGGTTTGTTTATACAGTGGATACCATTTATTGATTTATGTATGTTGAACCATGCCTGCATCTCTGGGATGAAGCCCACTTAATTATGGTAGATGATGTTTTTGATGTGCTGTTGGATTTGGTTTTCAAGTATTTTATTGAGAATATTTGCATCTATGCTTATGAGAAAAATTGGTCTGTAATTCTCTTTCTTTGTTGGGTCTTTATGTGGTTTGAGTATCAGGGTAACTGTGGTTTCATAAAATGAACTGGGTAACATTCCTTTTGTTTCTATTTTGTGGAATAATTTGAGGATTATTGATATTAACTCTTCGAAAGTCTGGTAAAATTCTGTGCTAAAACCACCTGGCCCTGGGCTCTTTTTAGTTCGTAAACTTTTAATGAGAGCTTTTATTTCACTAGAGGTTATAGGTCTGTTCAAATTGCTTATCTGATCCTTGATATTAAGGTGTGTTACTTGTTTGCAGCAGAAGGATGAGGGATGGATCCTGTTTTTGCATCCATTCTGTTAGTCTGTGTCCTTTTACTGGGGAACTGAGATGGCTGATGTTGAGAGATATCCATGAGCAGTCTTTTTTGAGTCCTGTTATTTTGTCATCACCTTGGTTGTTGCTGTTGCTGTTATTGTTGTGTGGTGGTGGTGGCGGTAGTTGTATGTGTGTGTGTGTGTGTGTGTGTGTGTGTGTGTGTTTTCCCTCTTTTGATTTTGTGGTCTGGGGTTATTTATTCCTTGTATTTCCCTGGGTATTACCTCTTTAGATCCTAGTTTTCCTTCTAGTGTCTTCTGTGGGGTTGGATTTGTAGATAGACATTGTTTGGATTTAGTTTTATTATGGAATGTTTTGTTCTATTTATTTTGATTGACAGTTTTGCTGTGTAAAGTAGTCTGGGCTAGCAACTATGGTCTCTTAGAGTCTGCAGGACATCTCTTCAAGCCCTTATAGCTTTTAGTGGCTTTGTTGAGAAGTCAGGTGTTATTCTAATAGGTCTGCCTTTTATATGTAACTTGGTCTTTTCCCTTTGGCAGCTTTTAATATTTTTTCTTTGTTTTGTACATTTAGTGGTTTGATTCTTATGTCCTGGGGGAAATTTCTTTTCTGGTACAGTCTATTTGGTGTTCTATATGCCTTGATAGGCATTACCTTCTTTTGGTTTGGGAAATATTATTCTATGATTTTGTTGAAAATATTTTCTGCATCTTAGACCTGGAATTCTTCTCTTTCCTCTATTCCTACTATTCTTAAATTTGGAACTTTTCATTGTCTTGTTCCTAGACTCTGACAAACTAATCCTCAACAAACAAAAGCAGATTACCTGAATGAATCACTCCACTCATCAATTTCCTTAATAAAATTACAGGCTGGAAAATACATCAGTGTCATCTTTAATTCCCAAGGCTACAGCATTAGATCTGTCTCACATTACCTCTTGCCTGAATCTTTGGGCCACCCTGCTTTTCCTGCTTTTCCTCTAGGTCTGTTTGCCAGAGAACACAGGTGTGAGATGAGTCTTACTATTCTCACAACTCTGCTTATTTTCATTGTCTTGTTTAAAAACTTTAGTGTATCTGGATCTCTATCCATGCAATCTAAACTTTCCTAACATGTGTCTAGAGCATTCACTATTTGTCTATCTTAATCATTTCCATATTCTTCATTCTAGATTCTCTAGTTGGCCTTCATATAGGAGCTGTCTAGGATGTATTAATTACTAATGCTCAGGGTTCATTACAAACCAATTAAATGTTGGGATCTCTGAGTTGGTACTGAGATCTGTAGTTCTAAAAGCTCCCCCAGGTGACTGGAATGTACATACAGTCACATTGAGAACGTCTGTCCAAACTGCACTACTTTTGTTTTCTAAAGTGCATCTTGATTCTTTGCTCTTGCTTATGTTTTTGCCTAGGCAGTTGCTCTCTATTAGCATATTATTTGGGGATGATTAATTAACAAAGAGTATAATAAAGAAATATTAATGTTTAATGTGTCACATTTTGAAAATTGTATACATTCTTGTATCTGCCACCTCAAGTAATAATATTTTTATCACCCAGAAATATATTTCTTCACAGTTAATTTAACTCCCTCCCAGAAATCACTATGGACTTCTAACAGTGTAGAATAATTTTGTCTGTTCTTGGATATCATAACATTGCATGCAAAAGGTGTGTATTGTTTTCTCTATTTTTCCTTAATAAAATGCCTACGAGTTTTATCTATGTAAATCTATGCCCAGTAGTTTGTTTTTTTATTTCGGAGATATAACCTGTTGTATGAATATATTATAATTTTTGTATTTGTAGTTTAAACAAATATATTTATTTATTTCGTGTATATATGTGTACACATGTGCAACTGACCTTTAGTGGAGGTCAGAGAACAAATTGCAGGAACTGATTTTTCTACTTCCACCATGTGGATCATGGGGAGTGAACGCAGGTGGTCAGGTTTGGCAGAAAGCACTTTTCCAGGATGAATGATCTCCCAGCCCTGTGTTTGTGTTTGTTTTCTTTTGCTTTTGTTTTCAAGACAGAGTTTCTCTGTGTAGCCCTGGCTATCCTGGAACTTGCTTTATAGACTATGCTGGCCTTGAACTCACAGAGACCCACCTGCCTCTGCCTCCTGAGTACTGGGATTAATGGTGTGAGCCACCACTGCCTGGTTTCAGTTTTTTGTTTTTGTTTTATTGTTATTGTTGCTGTTGCTGTGTGTGTGTGTGTGTGTGTGTGTGTGCATGTGTGTGTGTGTATTTTAAGCAGGAATTTCTGTAGTCCAGGCCATTTCTCAAGGATGATCTTGAATTCCAGACCCTCCTGCCTCTACCTCCTAAGTATTGGATTTATATAGGTGACAGCCACCATACCTGACACCACAATTTGCTTAACTCCTTGATCTGTGGGCATTGGATGGTTTTGACACAGACACTATCTGAAACCCTATTAATCCTTTAAGGTTTACTTAAACTTCTCAGTTTGTCACAAAGTTTTTCTTCATTCTCTTCTTATTACTGATATGAACATCATATCTTTGAAACTACACTGTGTCAGACACACCTGTTAACAAAGTTATATATTATTATATATGTGTTGTTTTTAAATATATTCTTTCTTTCTTACTTTTCTTTTCTCAAGCACTTAAGGAGACTTTTCTTCTTGAGCAAGAATTAGATAATAGGGAGATAAACTCACAAACTACAGATCTCCTGCTCAACACTTGGAGAGTTGGTTGGTTATAAATATATGGTGAAATAAGTCAAGTGTCAGGTATAGGCTAATAAAGAAAAATACTATTCATATAATTTCTGGGGATGATCATTTCTCTTTCTTTGACCATATAAAAATCTAGAAAACCCAATTTCCTTCCAAGGACATATATCAATAGGACACATCCAATCCAAGGTCATATGGTATCTCAACCATGTCTTAAGTTGAAATTTAAGTCTTTTTTCTGCTTAGAAATTTGGTAACACCTCTTTTTATTACCCATTTTTTTCTTTTCCCAATAGAGATTTATTTATTCAACACACACACACACACACACACACACACACACACACACACACACACACACACAATTTACTGTTCCTTCCAGTTATTGTCAGGTCAATTGTCAACCTTCATGGCACTGGAGGGTCTGTCGTTTAGTATGTGGATAGCATTATAATGAAGTTAGAGGTTATTAGGTGATCAGTCTGGCAGCCATTTTGGATCCAACAAAGTTTGGCTTTCCCATATGGAGAGGAACTCCTGGATTACAGATATCTTCTTCTCAATGATAGGATTAGGATAGGGTAGAAATTAAGTAATGTCACCTAGGACATATTCAGCACAACCTCCCCCTTTCTTACCTGTACTGCCCACTTACTTCTTTTTTTTTTTCAATAACAAGTTTCAAATCACATTCCCTTTGGAAGGATGAGGAGGATAATTCATACTGTGCCCTTTCCATCTTCTAGAGCCTGTCTATCTCTCTTGGCTTGTCCATGAACACCCCATGTCTATCTACACATCCAGTAATAGAAGGCTGAGCATTCTTCTCCACAGAGTGACTTTGAACTCTTGATTTCCTGCCTGAACTTCCTAATGGCTGGGCTTTCAGTCATGAGCCATATCTGGTTGCTTTGGTTCTTGTTACCCTATATGATTATGACTTTTTTCTACCATGATCTCACTTTTTATAAAATATATTCTTTATATATTTATGAAACACAGCATCCTTTATTGATCAACATAACATATTGAACAGCATACCTTTGTGGTAAGCTCACTTAAAATGTATTCTCTTAGTAATTTTAAATATACAATGCAGTCTTATTGACAGTAGATTTTCAGATTATATTTTTTTCATTTTTTAGTTAAGTGTAAAAAATGATTAGTTCTGATGTGACATTTTCATATATGTATATATTATACTTTGTTTATATTCACCTCCTCATCTCTTTTTCTTGTCCACTCTCTCCTCTCCTACTAGTCTCCTTCCTGTCCCCAAATATTCACCTTTCTGCTTTCATGTCATGTCTATCTCGGTCTGTCTATCTGTCTTTATCCATCTACTTGTAGAGAGGGATAGATAATTTAGGTCATCAGGCATGGCAGGAAGCAACTTTGTCTGATGAGCCATCTCATAGCCCCTTTTCTTTCCATATATATATGCATATTTAAATCTGTTTTCTGCCTATGAGACAGAACATGTATTTTTAAAGGATTTTTTTCACATTTATTCATTTTGTGTATGTGCCTGTGCCACAGTGTGTGTGTGTGTATGTGTGTGTGTGTGGTGTGTGTGTGTGTGTATAGACAAGTTGCAGGTGTTGGTTCTCTCCTTCTACCATATGGGTTCCTGGAACTGAACTCAGGTCATGAGGCTTGGTGACAAACACGTTCACCTACTGAGCGGTCTCATCTTTCTGAAACTGTATCCTTTGACTAATAGCTTTCCATTTCTGTTGTCTCCATTCTTTTCACAAAAATTACTGTTATTATTACTGTGTGAGTGATGTGTGTATGAGTGTGGGTGTACTTGTGCCACAGCACATCTGTGGAAGTCGGAAGAGAGCCTTTGGGAATTACTTCATTCTGTTCACTGGGGATTCTTAGGAATCTGACTCAGGTTTCAGGCTTGTGTTGCAAGGACTTTTACCTGCTGAGTAACCTTATGGGTTCCAACATATTTTCTCTTCCTTATGTCTTAATATTTCCGGAAATCGAACCCAGGGCATTGCACATGCTAGGCAAGTGTTCTTCTGAGCCACACCCAGCCCTTACCTCAACTCTTTTGTCCACCATCTCCACCACCATTTCATTCTGGTTTTGGTTCTTTAACATACCTTTTTTAAAATATTCCCTGTATTAGTCAGATAATGCACTCTTTTTGTACATAACTTCTTTCCTTTTCTTTTCATCCTTTTCATCTCTTTTCTTAAAGACAGGCAAACACTTACTATGTAACACTGGCTAGCCTTAAGTTTGGACATCCTCAAATGGCTCCTCAAATGCCAGTATTAGTTTGTCCCACCATATCCAGTGATATTATTTGTTTCCACTTAGCACAAGGTTCACTATTTTTTGTACAGCTGGCAGGATGTTTTGTTTTTTCTTCTTCCTCTTCTTTTCTCTTCTCCAATACTTAGGATTGAATCTAGGGCATTGAATGTGCAAGGCAGACATGCTGCCACTAGGCTACAGCCTTAGCTCCTTTTTTTCTTTTTATAAAGCTTGATAGTATTCTGTTGTGTATTTCTTTTCTTTTAAATCTATTCACGTGGTGTTTGGTTGCTCGATACAGTGATTGTAGATAACAATAGTGTACTGAGGTTTTTAAGCCAAAAATAAATAAATAAATAAAAAGGATTTATGGTGTTTTTATCACAAAGAAATGATCAATATACTCAGATAGATTTCCCAGTTTTTAATATTACACAATGTATACCTATATTTTACAATGTATACCTATATGTATACATTTTTATGCATCACTTAAAAATATGATAAAAAAAATCCTGTTGTTACAATGAACAGAACTGTTATCATTTTAAGAATTTCTCATATCTGTTTCTTTGTTTTATTTATTTATTTATTTTTGTGTGTGTTTGAGTGTGTGTGTGTGTGTGTGTGTGTGCACATGCACATGTGTTACATGACCTGTATGTGGAGGTCAGAGGCTAATTTGTGAAAGTTAGTGCTCTCCTTCCACCATGTGGGATATGGGGATAGGACTTAGGTCATCAGGCATGGCAGCAAGCATCTTTTACCTGATGAGCCATCTCACAGCCCTGCTTCTTTCTCTTTCTGTAAAGCAAATATTTGATGTTTATTCTTGTCAACCACAGTATACTTGAGGGAGAGGTATGCCAACTGTGATAATTGGTGAATTCCAAAGCCTTAAAAGGCTAACTCTGTGTGGAGCACAGTCCACCTATTTTGATCTTCCGAAGAATTTAACACAAGTCTCAATTCCACCTACGGTACTGAATGGGAAGAAATGTAGTGAGATTTTTATGTCAGCCACAATTCTACCAAGAAATGGAATACATACTCACCTTGGATTTTTGGGTAAAATTTAGTGACCAACCTATCAAGTATGGGCAAGGGTAGGAGAATCCAGAAGGTGTGGTGGATAAGCAGGGACCCTCTGACACTTAGGTGTGGGAGAGCTGGCTCTCTGGAAGGGAATGGGGACTCTCAGGGAAAAAGCTATCCTTACAGAAGAACATTCCGACTCCTGGTGCACTCTCATGGGGCAGAGAAGGGAGTCCAATGGGTTTGGGAAGGAAATGCCAGAGGATAAACAATGTCTTTGTAAACTGATTCTTCAGAAAATCATTTTTTTTTCATTTTCTAGGCAACCCCATCAGAGCAAGTGTGTGTGAGCTAACCTTGTAGCCGGGTTTGTCAGTTTGGGAGTTCATAAACTCTATCTTTCCATACAGGCAATGAAGTCTAGGGCACTTTGATGGAGAGTGGTAGAGATTAGGTTTCCTAGGAAGCATGTCTTCTGTTTACTTGCCACCAAAAGACCTAAGCCCTGTCATATAAGGTACATGAATTTGTTGTATTCCTCTATTTCAGTGGTTCTCAGCCTTCTGTAATTCAACTGTAATTTTGCTACTGTTATGAATTGTAATGTAAACATCTGTGTTTCCGATGGTCTTAGGTGACCCCTGTGAAAGGGTTATTCAACCCTCTCAAGAAAGATCGTGGCCCACATGTTGAGAACCACTCCTCTATGGAGACACTAAACAGCTGGCTTTTTTTTTCCAAGACCTGATTTGTCTAGCCCAGTCTGGCTTTGTATACAGCCAAAAACAAACAAACAAAAACAAAATCCTGAGGGCCTGATCCTTCTGCTTCTACTTCCAATGTCTGGGATTACAGGTCTGTGCCACAGGACCTGGCTTTTCTCCCCTGTAAGGGAGTTGAACCAAGTGTCTGACCCATGCTAAGTGAATACTGCTACTGAATTATATTCCCAGGCCTCTCTTAAATTATTATTATTATTGTTTTTAGATGATCAAATCTTTCAGAAACCTATGTATACCTTCCCATATATGTTAGGTCATCTCTAGTTGTAAATATTTTTTAAGTAGTTATCACACTCAATTGTTTGGGAAATGATGGCAAAAACTAAAGTCTGCACATGTTACATACAGATGTAGTACCTTTTGTACTATCTTTGACCATAGATGTGAAACCTGAGCATACAGAAATCTCTACTTTAACACCAATAACTTTTTATAATTTTCCTATATTTTTAAATTATTCGTTTCTTTATAGAAAAGATTTTTAAAACCACACAAAACTTCAAAGAGAAGGCATTCATACCTTCTTTCCTTTTCCTGTTATTTTGATGAGCCAAATATTTAGTAAAGCATTTCAAAATTTTATTAATATTCAAATGCTAATACTATACCAAAAGACACTAACAAATGGTCGATTTCATCCATTTTTAAACTTAAAAAGGGTGTCATAGTTTGTGCCTATGATCTCAACATTGGGGAAACAGAAGCAGGAGGATTACTGTTAGTTTGAAGATAGCTTGTGCTTCATAGTAAGATCCAGGCCAGCCTGGGCAACAGAGTAATTCTGTCTCTACAAGGAAAAACAAAACAAATTGGCCATTTATTTCACAGTACTAACTTGGATTGTTTGATAAACATGTGAGTGGCCTGATACTTTAGGACAAAATGTCATGAATTGTTTCTTGAAAATATACTATGTCTGAGGTTTTCAAACTGGATTTACACAGTAATCTATAAAAATTATGTACTTAAAAATGAACACTCCTTTACAATAGTTGAAGGGTTGTCACATAAAGTTTTATACTAAGTCTTGTATCCTTGGAGGATAGAACCAGAATCAGGCACACAGGCCACAGAGATAACACATTTGATTTTGCCCTACAGACTCAGGAGTGCGCTGAAACATGAGGCATCTCCAACCTAAAAGCCAGTAACTTTAAACCCCTAGCCAGTGCACTATTTCAAAGTGCTTTCTGCTTATTTCATGTTATAACTCTCAGATTAAAAGTTGTAGCTTGAACATGTGACTCAATTATTTCCTAAGAGACACCTAGTCTGATCCTAATTAGCCACCTCTAACTGACATGACTAAGATCTACATGCTTTGCATGATGAGTGGAAAAGTCACAAAGAGAACATATTTGCGTAGACCTTCGATGATAATGAAAAAGGAATGTCTCCTTAATATTATATATCCTACCAAACTGGCAGTTTTCAGTGTGGGAAGTGTATTTATTTCCATGCGCTATGGAATTACTACCAGGGAGGATCCTGATAGAGGAAAGAAATTGCTCAGCTTTTGTCTCTCCTCTCCTCTCCTCTCCCCTCTTCTCCCCTTCTCTCTTCCTCTCCCCTCCCCTCCCTTCCCCTCTCCTCCTTTCCTCCCTTCTTTCTTCTCCCCGTCCCTACTTCTGTCAGACTCAACTAGAGAGAAATGGAAGAAATTGTCATTTATTAGCCAACTCTGTAAAGGACATGCTAGTAGGATCTATTGATCCTGTCCTTCTAACAAACCATGTAATAGTGATGCATTTCTATTTTGTTTATTTACTTTCCCTGTTTTATTGGTGAACAAACACATGGTTACAGCAGGAAACAACCTCATACTTCAACCAGTGGCTGATTTTGAAATCTAGTGTTTGTGATTTCACTTGCCTTTTTCTTGTCATTTGAATTTGCCTGAGACATTCATTTATTTCAGGAACTATTTTCTCGGGTTATTTTTCTAGTTTAGCACTCAGGTGTTTATATATATCTCACATTCTATATTGTTTCTTAATAGGTAGCATTCCTCAGAACCATACTAGCAAGCTCAAACTTATTAGGGAACTTTTGTGACAGTGAAACCTACAGAAAATAACCAGGACATCTGAGTTTCTACGGTTTGTCAATTGATACTTAAATTATAGTTGGGTTGAAATGACATGAAGAACACAGTGATGACTAGTGCTCTCCCAACAGATACACATGATATAATTATGCATATGAGAATTTATTACATCAAATTTTTGAAAGGAACATATATATTCAATAATGAGCTTAGATTATGACACAACATTTTGGAAATTTCTGTCATTAAGCTAGAAAATACAGACCCGTGATTTATTGCCACAGATAGATTTTCATATTAAATTTAAAAACTTTTCAAAGGGATCTATAATGGGTAATCTTTACATATCATCAAATAAGCTCTTAGGTTATATTAAAAAGGATAACATATACCATAAAAGTTAGT
The DNA here is from genome assembly GCA_001675575.1 of Neotoma lepida. Classification (NCBI taxonomy): domain Eukaryota; kingdom Metazoa; phylum Chordata; class Mammalia; order Rodentia; family Cricetidae; genus Neotoma; species Neotoma lepida. The sequence goes on along the minus strand of LZPO01117006.1, from coordinate 167,847 downwards.
GAAGGTTTATTTCAGAAACACAATTATAATTTAGCATTTTAAAAATCAATAGATCTAATTAAGAGAGTGAAGGACACATTAGTATCACTAGATGCTGAAAAATTTTTGAGGAAATCTGATTTCCGTTCAAAATAAAGAAGATGAAACATTTTACAAACTAGGAAGTTATTGTGTCAATCTGATTGTTTAATCAAAAAGCATACAAAAACCATGTTTAATGGTGACCGTTTAAAGAACCTTCCCCTTGACAGACCACAACGGAGGAAGAGATAAGGGTTTTACTTTGATCATTATACCAGAGGTCCTAGACAGTGCAACAAGGAAGGGAAAAATGCATGAGGGTGAAAAGAAGGAAAACCGTCACTTGTAGATGAAATTGTGTATGGAGAAAGTCTACAGGCTATTGAAGTAAATTTAACTTTAAGGTTACATAAGATGAAACATGCAATTTAATTTATGTATGCCAGAATCAATCATAGAAGGCTGGGAGTGAGAGTACACACCTTATTTTTATATTTACTTATTTTATCCACATGACTGTTTTGCTTTCATGTATATCTGTGTATATGTCTGTGCCCAGTGCCCATGGTAGTCAGAAGAAGGTAGTAGATTCCCTGGAACTGGAGTTATTATGGATCATTGTGACCTGTCATGTGGGTGCTGAGAACCAAACCTGGGTCCACTGTAAGAATAACAAGTGTTCTTAACTGCTGAGCCTTCTCTCTAGACTGGTACACATATTTAATCCCAACACTCGGGAGGCAGAGGCAGGTAGATCTCTGTGAGGTTAAGGACAAACTGGTCTACATAGAGAGTATCAGGTTTAACCAGGCCTTCATAGTGAGACCCTTTCTCCAACAACATAATAGCATTAATACCTGACATTTATAATACCATAATAAAAATCAAATACCTAAGGAAATTAAATATGTAACATTAATACACATAATTATCTAAATAGAGCAATGAGGAAGAACAGAGAATTCAGAACAGATGGGCCCATCTAGATACATGACTTAAGAAAAAAAGTGACACTTTGGTTCATGAGGAAAATATGAGCTTTTCAATATATGTTGCAAAATTTCATCATATTTTTAGAAATGGGAACAAGAACTCTCACTTCCAGACCATAATATATAAAGATTAATTACAAATGGAGCAAAAATTTAAATGTGTAAGGCAAAAACATTAAAAAGTAGTGTGTTGGCTTTCAGCAATAATGTTTTAGAAATAGAATACAAAATCATTATTTTAAATCATTTATTTATTTTATATTTTGCACATATGTGGAGGTCAGAGGCCATCTTGAAAGAATCAGTTCTTGCCTTGTATCAGGTGATCAAACTCAGGTCATCAGGCTTGGAGGCAAATAACTTTTATTCACTGAACCATTCACTGGCCAGTGAAGGCATTATTAATAAGAACTGAACATTAAGAATTTGTTTTACATAGTAAAAATGGCAATCTTACCAAAAGCAATGTATAGATGCAATGCAATCCTCATCAAAATCCCAACACAATTCTTCATAGACTTGTAAAGAACAATACTCAACTTCATATGGAAAAACAAAAAAATCCAGGATAGCTAAAAGAACCCTGTACAATAAAGCAACCTCTGGAGGCATCACGATCCCTGACTTCAAGCTCTATTATAAAGCTGTAGTAATAAAAACAGCTTGGTACTGGCATAAAAACCAACATGTGGACCAA
>LZPO01117006.1:142601-159287 GCA_001675575.1 Neotoma lepida | reverse complement strand
ACACACAGAGAGAGAGAGAGACAGAGAGAGACAGAGAGAGAGAGAGAGAGAGAGAGAGAATTATTCTGTGGTGTAATGAACTACTGCAGATGGAGTAATCTTGATTTATTTTATTTTTCTTACAACTATTTGGATTAGGTATTTTATAATGAACAGAAATTTGTGATTTATTAGTTCACAGATATGGAGGCTGTAAAGTCTAAGATTAGGGGGAGTCAAAATCTTGTGAGGGTCTTATTGATGGATCAGAAATGGTGGAAGAAGAAGATACAAGGTAAAATCAATCCTTTGAAGAGCTTAGTCCCACAAGAATGTCATTAATTAATTTATGATGGCTGAGACTTCCTGATTCAATCTCTTCTTAAAAGTCTCACTTAATTGCATTGGAGATTATGTTTCCTATATGTAAACTTTGGAAGCCATATTGAAACCATTGCACTCACCATCACACTCTATCTACTTCTGGAGTTCTGTTACCTGAAACTCTTGTCTAAAGGTCATTTCACAGGGAAAAAATCATGAGAGAATTTTCCTAATGGAATTCTCCTTATCTAATCACCCCTTTAATTTCCAACTTCTCAACACTGATAGTGTGGATAAAATTCCAGTGAATGAATTTTAAAGGACATGTTGAACAATAGCATTATATGAGGTGCTGAATTTGTTGACTGACTTGTGAAGTAGTCACTTTACAATGTTGTACACTTCAAATATTTCTCATTATACCTCAATAAAATTGAAAATTATTTTAATCAAATAATAAGAGGAAAATGGCCCAAATATCAATAATGCTAGTATTGAGATAGTCTCTTGGAGATCATAATCATGAATTGCACCACAATGGTTTTATATGAACTTCTCTGGGACAATACCAGTTCTGTAACTAGGCTGCTATCTTGTAAATTCCAACAGCTTTAGTGCACCTAAGATGGCTCCTGTGAACAAAAAGAGCTGTCTCAAAGACTGTTTCACAAACATTTATAGGATTCTTAAACAAGTAGTTAGTAATAATTTGTTCAAATAAACAAGAAACAAACAACTGAAGAGCAAACCACTCCTCACAAGGGAGGAGGAGGAAGGGAGATGCTCTGTAAGGAGGTGATTCATGCATTACATTAGTTATGACCTCATCTTTACCATACTGGGCCTTGACGTACAGATAGAGAAATTCTTCCTCCAGATATTTATGAGAACTCTTTAGACATCAGTGATTTGCGGCAAAGGTATCTGTGGAGAAATAGTCTTACTTAATGCTGTAAAATAAGAAAGTGCACATCTAAAGATAGACCTAGCACAAAACATGGAAGGAAGGAAGTTGGGGCCACTGGGTATAAATCATCCCATCCTTTCCAGAGCAGCTTTAACATATTTTGCATACATGGACTGGGTCATTAGGTGACTAGACTGTGAATGTGCCTAGTTTATCTTTAGAATATTTCTGGAGTATTATTGGTCCATGGAAAAAAGGTTTTGGCTGAATATCAAACAAAACATAGTATGATATGTTGGAAGAGAAGTGTAAATTTTTGACCATAGGATATATGTGTTTTACTTTTTTTATTATAAAGTAAGGATCCCACTGTGTAGATCTGACTATCCTGAAACTCACTCTGTAGACCAGGCTGGCCTCAAACTCACAAAGATCCACCTGTCTCTTCCTCTCGAGTGCTAGGATTAAAAGGGTCTGTCACCATGTCCTTCTTTCTGCTTTAACTTAGCTTTTCTATACTGAAGTCAAAAGAGTTTTTGTTGTAGGGCTTGACTGACCTGGGTCTTACCACAGACTCTGTAATTTTTTTTTTTGGACTATAGTTACTTAGCTTCTCTAAGAATTGGTTACCCCATCAACAAAACAATATATTGAGAATTCCACCTAACAACCTTGGGGAGATTAAATGGGGTTATGCATGTGAATTGAGAAGCACTACTCTTTAGTATTTGTTACCACTCAAGAAAATTCACTTAATTTACCAAACCTAATGCACAGAACTTAGGTCATTACCATTTTCATATTTTTGAGCAGTCTGCCTTTCATTCTGGGATCACAATAGCCATTTGTGAAGATTTTCACAGGGAAATTTTGGCTGTAGTTGTTCTTATATTTTTATAAAATTTAGGGTGTGTGTGGAGTTTTCCAGTATTGTAACTAAGAGACATTAGATACAAAACAACTAATTAGAGTTCATGGTCACAGCAAAAGCTTATTTTCCATAAATATATAGAGAGAGCTGCAGAGAATCTTTATGGTTCTGAGTAGTAAATTGCATTAAGTGTGGGATGCCTACCAATTGATATAATACTTATAAATTTGAAATATAGTCAAGTTTTCTCCAAACTGTACTGAAAATATTGCCCCATAGTTTTCATATGTGATGAATAGTCAATGTACTCTGATATGCTTTTTTGGTAGTGGGAATTTCAACAACTTGGGATGGTAATTGACATCTATGTTTGGAATCTTAAAATAATAATGTATTTTTATAATTAAATTACATTTCTAAGAATACATCTTGAGGAAGTAATCAATAGCAATTTATAGAAAAGATAATGATCTAAATATTATATCAATGAGAAAAAGAATTCAAGATTAGTAAAAATAAGTCAAATGAATTATATTATACACATCTGATTAAAATTCTTTTAATCTACTTTAAAATAAATTAACATGTCAAAAACTTCAAACCAGGACTCTCAGTCAGTCTATGTCTGTAATCTAAGCTACTTAAAAGGCTGAAGCAAAATAATCACAAGTTCAAGGCCAGCCTGGGTAACTTAGCTCTTTTTCAAAAGAAAAGGTAAAAAGAAATTCTTAGAGATACAGCACAGTGGTAGGGTTCTTGTCTAGCATATACAAGGTCATAAATGCAATTCCCACAACTGCAAAAATGCTCAAAGAATACTAAGTAAAAAACCATTCCTTAGACATTTTTACAGTATCAATTTTGTATAACTATGTGTATATATACTAAACACTAGTGGGGATATTTGGGTTAAGCGGTTACAGAAGGTTTTGTTTTACTCTGAAGTTTTGCTTTATTAAAAATACAAACAAAAGATAACTTTAATAGTGGTAATGCACATACTATACACTCTGAAGCACTGCCCAGCTATTTTTAAACTTCACTAGACAAGTATATTTCAAGACTAATACCCATGTTTCCCTGTTGTGAATAATTAAAAGTTTTCCTGTATGCTTGCTGTTAAAATAGTTTAGTCAAGCATTTTGAATGTAGATGTTTGACAGATACTTGCAATGGGAACTGAGAGGTACATATTTTGAAAATTCAGTTGATTGTTAGATTATTTGAATATGGAATATTTTTCCTCCACTAAGTACTTAGGAATAAACTTTATATTGGATCTCAGTCTTTAGCCTAGGTTGGCCAACAATGGCCTCAGACTCACAGCAATCTCTCTGCCTTATCTAGGATTCCAACCATGAGCTATCAGGTCTGCCTTGGCGTATTTAATAAAAACTGAGTTTTCCCTTAGTAACGAAGGATAGGCCTGTTGCTCATTAGGAAAGAAGAGGGCAAATGTGTGAACTGTCTAGCCTTGGAGAAAAATCTATAGCAACAGGTTTCTGAAAAGACAATTTAACAACAAGCTGTGTGTCACTAATTTAAATAATGTCTGTGCACTATCAATTTATCTAATCGGCATATAGTTTATATCCTGAAATTGCCACACTGTAGTAATTTCATGCTTCAACTAGCTGAGACTATGTGTGAGCAATTGACAGTACAGGAGATGGAAACAAGGGTGAAAGAAAGGGTATGGGCCATAGGGCACAGAGTTCACATGAGAACCACTCTTCCTGCAGCTCCCCAGTCATAACCCTGGATGATGTCCACAGAAAGTCAGCCAGCAAAGAAGTGCTCCTTTGAGAATGATACCCCTATCTCCTAGTAATTCCAATCACTAAGTTGAGATAAAGTACAGCAAATACTCAACACTCCTAGATACCAGTTCCTGGAATGCAGAACCTCAGCTGGACAAGGCATAGATAGTAAGAGACTTAGGAGCACTCAGTCCTAAACGGGGTGTCTTCATCAAACCCCTTCCTTCAAAGCTCAGCACTCTACAAAAAAGAGGAAACAGAAAGAACAGCTAGAGGTGGTGGATGACTCCAAGGAAACAGTGCTTCTAGACACAACAGGATTGATTCAACATATGAACTGACAGACTGTGACATATGCATAGGTCCTGCACAGGTTCAAAACACACAAAATCCCAGCACTGAGAAGAGGAAGTGGAATATAGTCCCACTCCTAACCAAGAAGCTATTTGCAATTGATATCTTCTGTGAAAGGGAAAATCAGTTTTTTTTCCAATGGAGTGTCAGTGGGTATATTATCCACACTCCAGGGCAAGCTTCCAAGCTCAGAAGTAGTTGGCTAATCCAAAATGGACTCCATGCTTTGGGTCGTGTGTGTATGTGTGTGTGTGTGTGAGTGTGCGTGCACATTTTTTGTTCTGATTTGTTATTTTTTACATTATTGGGTTTTGTTTGTTTGGGGTTTGGGTTCTTAGAGAGAGAGAAAGACTAAATTGGGTGGGTAGGAAGGTGAGGAGGATCTGGGAGGAGTTAGGGTGGGGGAAGCAATATGATTAAAATATATGATACGAAATCAAATGTTAATATATCAATAATAAGTTTCCAAACAACATTATGGTGAGGAAACAGAAGAATAGACAGGCTAGATTCTAGGGTATTCTGTTACTTAGAACTGCACACATCACCCTCATTCTTCCTAGGGACATCAGAATGTGGACTGGTATAATTTGAACTTTTGTTTCTAATCATTGCCTTTCCCCACTGTGGTTACCTGCATGGATAGCTCTACAGGGGCAAGCTCTACAGGGGCAAGCTCTACAGGGGCAAGCTCTACATCAAATATACAAAGAATTACAAGATTATCCCAGGAAGAGGCTCAGGATATCTATGCCTACTTCATAAGTACCTACCTGTGTATCCTTCCATTGCACTCCATTTTTGTTTATTTCTATGTTCCCTTTCACATTTTGCTTTTTCAAAACAAACATGAATGTAGGATAAAATATATATAGGTTCAAAATGAAGTTAGACAATATAGTTTTACATATGAAATATATATGTGAAATTAATAATCTAATCACATGTAGGAAATTCATTCTTTGCTGTTTTGGCATAATAGCTTCTAGTTTTTTGTAATGCATCTATGTATAAGTCCTATTTTTTCCTTTTCCTTCATTTCATGTCATTTTTCACATATAATCTCATGTACCCATATAGGCTTGGAACTCGGCATATAGCTGAGGATGACCTTGAAATTCTGATCCTCCTGCCTCCACCTCTACCTCTGTTTCAAAAGAAAACATAAAGGCGTCTGGGGATATAGAACAGTAGGGTTTACAGTTTCTCTTTTTTAAATTAAAAAAAATATTTAATTTTTATATGTTTGGGTGTTTTATCTGTATATATGTCTGTGTACCACATGCATGTGTGGTGCCAAAGGAAGCCAGAAAAGGGTGTTGGATCCCTCAGAACTGGAGTTACAGATGGTGATGAGCTGCCACGTGGGTGCTGGGAATCTAACCCAGGTCCTTCAGCTGAGCAACCAGTGCTTAACTGCTGAGCCATCTCTCTAGTCCTATAGTTTCTCTTTACTTTGAGATATTCTCAGACAGAGGAAGGTGTAGAATGGACACTGCATACAAAATGGAATTTGCAATAGTGCTGGATGGTTAGGGTTAAGGTTTGTTTAGATGTCCCCTGCAAAATTTATGTTGAAATTTCCTTGCCATCGTAATGTTATTGGTGGGTGGGTGATTTGCTCTGGAGCGTTCTGCTCTCATGAATAGATTAATGCTGTTATTATTGCAAGTGGAGTCCTGATTAAAAAGATTAGTTCTTCCTGAATTCCTCTCTGTCTTGTACAAGCTCTCTTGCCTTTCAGCTGTTTTAGGATGCAGCAAATTCTAGTCCTATACTTTTGAACTTCTCAGCACAAAAATTCACAAGGTAAACAAAATACTATGGGCTACAATTGATCTAGTTTGTGATTTTCTTTTTTAACTGAAGAAAATGAACTAAGATAGGTACCTTAGAAAATTGGCAGGAGATTCTTTTTCTTGATAGGAATCTTAATGGTTTCTTCTTAGCCACAGGGTAAACTATGAACTTAATCATCTATTCTCAAGCTCAGCAATGTACAAGGGTTTTCTGAGATTTTCTTCAAGGCAATGGGGGTATGTCAGTGAATAAAACAAGGTCCCTCATCAAACTAATTCCATGGCAGTATCCCAAACTCTATCCCTATTCAACAAATTTTAGGTTTCTTTTGACTGACATTGTGTTATTTTATAAAAATTCTTGCCTGGTTATAGTGATGTTTCCTAAGCCCCAATATTTTCTGTCCAAGCTTTTTCTAAGTCTCCTGTGGAGTTCTAAGTATTTTATTCATTTGAACATTTAAATCTGTATTCCATTTTACTGCTTGATTATCCAGTGTCTTGTTTGATAACCTAATAACCCATAGAAAGGCTACAAATTCCTTATAGATATAGTGCCTAGTATAATGAGTATGTTAGAACCTTGCATTAGTACAATAATGAAATTCTGCATAGGTTTTTTTTCTGTTTTGAATGAAACCTGCCCAAGGAGGCTTTACCACAGAGCTTCTGACAGTCTTTATGCTAGTCCATTTACAAGAGTAAGATTCAATTCTTGAAGGCAAAAGGCCCATCCACAAAGACAAGAAATCTGAGTTTATTTTTTAGCATTGCTACTCAATATAAAGGACTTAAAATATTTATTTTATTTTAAATTATGTGTATGTATGTGTGCGTGTGTTTGTAGGTATGTGTATGTGTGAGTACAGGTGTGCTAGGAGTCCAGAAGAGAGTGCTGGATTCCCCTCAGGCTGGAGATACAGGTGGTTATGAGCAACCTGACTCAGGTGCTAGGAATTGAGCGCTGGTCCTCAGGAAGAATAGCAAGTAAGCTCAGTTAGCGTGTCATCATCTAGCACTTGAGGAGATGACCTTTGGAAACACAGTCCTTTGTAGAATACTAGACTCCTTGTGCTTTCGGTTCTCCCTATGAGAAAAGGAGACACTGACCACTTTGCTACCTATTTCATGGTGTTATTAGGAAGAGCATATGAGAATTTATATGGTAAAATGTATTATAGTTTTTTCCTTTCTTCTTAAAGCATTTCAAAGCCAAGCAAGGGTAAAGGGAACTGCAAGATAACTGCTTTCCTGGATAAAAGGAGATATAGGCCTGTTTTTGTTTTAACCACTGCTTATCTAGTAGGACCTTTTAGTTCTCCTCTATGGCTAATTAAAAAACAAAGGAAAGTATTAGATGGCAGAAAAAAGAATGCGAGTGTCAGTAGAACAGCCCGAACTTGAGCTTGGCATCAAAAGCATGCACGTGTTTCTTATTGGCCAAGTAGATTACCAAAAGGAGCCAGGATTGAGTCTTCTGGCTAATATGTAACCCAAGAAGGATGCCAATCGATAAAAATGTTCTCAGTAGTCAGAGGTTCTCTGGAAGACTATAAGATGAGGAAGTTGAGAGAAACTTCAAAGAGTTCACAATATTGTCAAACATAAGTTTATTTTGAGCTATATCTCCAGCCCAAGAGGTTGAAACTTGATGTACTAGAACAATGCAGCAGAAGCTACATGCTTACACAGCTCCCGAAACTTCCCATGCACCAATGATTTGAATATTTGTCATGTAGTGAGCATTGATGACCAGCCATTCATAGCCAGTGAATTGGTAACAGTTGAGCACAGGTTGTAGCAATAACTCTTCTCAACTCTGACCCTGCAGAGGAGAAAGGGACTCTCAAAAGATAAGTAAGAAACCAAAGAGAAATTTGTATTTCCTAACGCTGCCAAGTTCCTTGAAGTGTGGCAGTAGCTGTGGGTTAGGACAAATGGTGAACTGCATTTACTTAAAATTTTAGTTTTTTATTTGACTATTTTGTTTCGAAAAGTAATATGTCATCATCATCAATATCATCATCATATTGTGTGTGTAATGTTAATGTATGTATGTAGATGAGAGGACAATCTCTGGAAGTCAGTTCTTTATTTCCACCATTGGCCCAGAGATTGAACTTGAGTCCCCTCAAACTTGAATAGCAGGTACCTCTACACTACGTGTCATCTCGCTGGCCTGGATAGAAATTTTAATATTAGGTGATACTTGGCTAACCTTTTTCTGTTTTTTTTTCTTATATCTTTTTTGTTGATACAGAATCTCATATGCAGCCCAGTCTGGCCTCAAATTCACAGAGGGCAGCCCACCTACCCTTTCCAAGTGCTTGGATTAAAGGTTTGCACCATCATGTCTGGCTACTTAGTGTTTTTCATTGATTTAAAGGAATTGCTCATGTTTATGAGATGCAGATTAAAAATTCAATATGCACATATTGATCAAAGTAGTATAATGAATACTTCCTTCTCCTTCAATGTTAATCATGTCTAAGCACTAGAAACTTAATATTCTTTTAGTTAGTTTTATTGTTAGCTGGACTTAGTGGTGATGCCTATCATCTCAGCTACTAAGGAAAGTGGCAGGATTACAAGTGTAAGGCCTGCTTGGTCTACAAAACAAATTTGAGGCCATCCTGGGCAACTTAGTGAGACTTTGTCTCAAACTTAAGTAATAAGAAAAGTTGAGGGTTTAGCTCAGCAGTGTTTTCCCAGTATGTATAAGCCTCTGCTTGATTTCAGACCCTATAAACTCAAGAAATTGTACACATCCATGTACATACATATTGTAGTTAATATATTACATATGTGTGTAGTTACATACATAGAATAGTTACCTTATTTTGTTGTGGAAAGCCAGAACTGGCAATCTCATAAAACAGAGTTGAATATTGATCAATAAGGACTAGGGTGAGCAGGAAGGGGTAGGAACACAAAAGGCTAGTAAAGGTTAGGTTGGACTGTTCAGTATTAAAAGTGACAAGATGAGAAAGTGTTTTATATATTAGAGATGGGTTTTGATGCTGGGGATGTAGTTCAGTTCATAGTGTGCTTGCGTAGTGTGTACAAAACTGTAGCATGGAACAAACAAGACTTACTAGCTGTAATCCCTGCACTTTGGGAGTGGAGACAGGGGGATCAGAAGTTCAAGGTCATCCTTGCCTACCTGGTGAGTTGGGCTACATGAAACCCTGCCTCAAGAAAAAAAAGGAAATTGAATATACTCTGGTCAAGGAAGTACTTAGAAAAAAGTATGAGTTTGTGCCTACTGCTGCTTGATAGACTGGATGTTAGTATAGGTAGTTTCCTGTTTCCTAGAGGCTATCTAGTTAAAATAAGCAAAGTATCAGAAAATTTGTATTTTACCAATCCCTAGCTTTCTTTTCATGAAGAAGTTACATAATAGCAACATGAGTGGTTTTTTTTCTTAATTTAGACAAATAGATCTAGTGCACATGATACCTATTTCATTCAGTGCACCTCATTGCAATGAATGACTCTAGTTGGTCGAAGGACTTAGCAAAGTATTAAAGAGGCTGTCTTTTAATTTTCTGTATTTTCAATTTATATTTCCCCTGTAAGTTTTAATCACACAGCTTCCTTCATTTCTAGATACGAAAGCTCTAAACAAGTGAGTCAGGCCGTAACCCATACCGAGGCATTAGCTGGTGTTGTGTAATTACAGGACAGGTGTATCACAGCTCTTAGGCTTGAAAACAACAATATCCCAATAACACAGGGTCATGGGCACCCAGAGCACTAGTAAATGATTGGTGCACCTCACTGATACTAAGAACTGTATGAATGCCAGTAACAGAGTTGAACTTCACTTTATTTGTAACTTCTCCCATCAGTATTGGTAGAGGTCCTCCTGCTATTTTCATAAATTAATCTCTGACTGTAGGCAGCAAAACCTAGGAAATGGATCCAATGGGCTTATATGTGGAATCATCCTTGCCCCCCTTAGCAGTTTCCCAAGAAGGATGCCCTGACTTTAGCAATAAGACATCAGCAGGCATTAAGGTGTTATCTATTCAGTCTAGTAGGGCAGGCTAATTGCCATTTGTTTGTGTTTTAAGGGAACACTGAGAGGGGAGGGGTAGAAGAGGGAAGCCTACCTGGAAAGGGAAAATAGTTTGGAACAAGGACTGGGTGAGGCATTGCTCAGTAGAAGAAGAAGAAGTAAACAAGAGGTAGGTATGTTGAGAGGCAGGAAAGAAGCCAGAGAATAATCAGAAAATACCGAAATGGGAAGGAGACACATTCACACACCACAGTATAACTATTTGGGAACAGATCGGGGTTTGTTACCTGATCTGAATGCCAGCCCAACATTTCCTAGCTTTTATCATTTTAGACAGTTACTTCACTTCTCTGTGACTGTTTTGTTCATCTGTAAAAATAGGAATAATGCTAGTACTTTTGGGGAGGCGAGCTGTTCTGGTGATTGAAAATAACACTTATGTAGGGTATGGTATATTGTAGGTGTTCAAAAAAGGCTCATATTATGATGGTGGTTATTGTTAGTTATTATTTTTACAGATTGTCATATTGTTACTGTTAGGTTCAATGTTGTCTGACTGTGATAAAGCACAAACAAATCAATTGTCATAATGTTAATTAAGAACAGAAAGTGCATTAATGAAGAATGCCTCAGATAGCCTTCTGGGGGTCAATTGTAGCAAAAGAAGCTTGGATGTTTGGGGGCATGGCAAACAAGATATAAGACCACATTATATTATACATTCACATCTCACTGCATGTCACTTTCACAATAAAGAGCTTCAACGAAGCGTGAAAAATGAAAGCTATATAGTTTTTTCACATGGTTGGTTTGTGGCACTTCCCTTTATAGTGCTTTAGAATATGTAGTGATACAGTTTAACCCTAATCAGATAGAAAGATATTGAAAATGATTGTCCATGAATGCAATATTAGCAATTCATATCCATTGATTTATTTTCATCTCTTTATACTAAGCTAGTAGTAGAAAGATTACAAGTAAGTTCCATGGTGAAATTCTCATGTTTATTTTTCAAGTAGGTCACAAGAGCAATCGTTCTATGGAACTTATGAAATGAATGATTTTCTTAGGCGGGAAATCGAGAGATTCAGCCTCCTACTTTCTTAAGGACCTAGATTTAAAGCCACAGCACTTATTTCTGACAAAGTTAACTACTATGTATGCAAACCAGAGACAAGCATCCCTTACAGAAATGCATTTAAAAGGAGAAATACTTGTGTTTCTGGGGTGCATTTAATGCCCCATTACAATAGTATCAAGTAACCAGGTCAAAGCAAAATATTCACTAGTACTAATAACGTAAAGAGTGAATTTAGTGGCTACTAATATTCAGTTTCAGTGTGAATATTGCTGTACTGAAAAAGGACTTTCCTATCACAGAAGAAAACCTTTTTAGTTTATCTACTAAAGAATACCCCCAAAGTTGAATCATCTCCATTGTCCAATTAATTCAAATATGTCACATTAAGGATATAGTTTGGTGAAAGAGATTTAGGAAAATTGTGCATTTTGTTTGATGATTTTCTGCACATCTATGTGTTTCTTAGGTACCAAACTCTGTGTGTCTGTAATACTTTAGAGAAGATGTGTTCGTATTTGAATCTAAGCTATAGCTGCTAAAATCTAGCTGTCCTGGAGCACTCAGCACTAATATGAGGCATATGACTATCCTCATATGCCTCAGCTGAACCTCAACTTCTCACAGTTGGCTACTGTAAACTCTCAATGTGAGACACACATAGGATGGAAACACAGGTGTGGACTAAGCTGTATCTTCTTTAAAGACTACACACAGAGAAGTATATTAAGTCTTACTGAGAAAGAGGCTACATATAATTTTATTCATGTGTAATATTCTATTTGATATGGAAAGTCAAATGATGCTTGATTGTTTCATGTTATCATTAACACCAATAAAATAACAGCTCTATGCCTCAGGGATGCCCAGCAAATCTTCTAAGATGTTGTTGTCCTTAGCTTCTCTTTTAAGTAGAACAGTTAACATGCTAACTGATCTGAAACTTCAGCCCTAGGGGGATTGGATGTCTATAGATACTATAGGTACCTGCATACACATGCACATACCTGTCTGCATACAAACACATAATTAAGAGTAAAGATAGCACCCACATGGCATCTCACAACTGTCTGTAACTCCTGTTCCAGGGGATCCAATGCTCTCATATAGACATACCTGCAAGCAAAACACCAATGTACATAAAAAATAAATTAATTAAAAAATGTTCTAAAAAAACAAAAAATAAAAGATAAATCTTTCGAGAAGTCTCTGTTATCATTTTCCATTTTTTAAAGCTCACAATTTGTCAAAAGTAATTTATAGTATTAAAAGTCAAGATAGTGGTTAAACTTACAAAGGTAATGTAGAGTCTTCTAATATGCTGGGATTGCTGTTTCTTGAACATGTTGTCAGTTGGGCAGTAGTATGAGATTTGTGAAAATTCATCAAGCTGTACAATCATAACTTGTGCACTTTTGCTATGTATGTCCACTTCAATACAAAGTTAGTTTGAACTTTAAGAAAGGATTGTGGTATACTATAGCCAATCTAAAAATAAAAATCATGACCTTTACAGATTTACCTTCTGAATTTAGAAAGAACCAGTATACAATTAGACTTCACTATCTAGTGTTTTGTTTCAAACTTTCTCTGGCTTCCAACCCTTATATTCTGTAGGAGAGCATTGTGTGAATTCTCCATCCATTTATTCATTGATATAACACTTCCTCTGATAGTAAAATATAGGTAATAGAGTTTGTCTCTTTCTCCCTCTTTCCCTCCCTCACTCCCTCTCCCCCACTCTGATTCTGAGAATTTAATCCAAGCCTTTTCACATGCTGTACAAGATTTCTAACCCTGTGACTATCTTTTGTGAATAAATTTTGTTTCTTAGAAAATAAACTTTGTTTCCTGAACAAAATTACAGTTAGAACCTGATCTTTACTTGCTGGTAACTTACTTCTAAATAAACCTTCCTATTTCTGACAATAAGTCTTTTAAAAAGCCAATTATATTCTGGTCTGTGGTGTGTACATGTGAAGAAAGAGATGGCCCTTAGCTGAAAGTTCAGCACTGCATAACCCAGTGAATAAGGGGTCATTACCTTCATTTAGGATTTTTTTTCCACAGCCGAAGCAGAGCTTGTTGTGTGTCATTCCCAAGGTAATCATCACTTTATTATTGCCTATTGGACCATAACTTAGGCTTTCATTGCACAGTTCATGTCCATCCACTCTTTCTCCAACCTTATTTCTTGTCACTCCTACTATCAACATACTACTGTTAAGAGCTCCCACACCTATGCATTCATATTCCTACGAATAAGTTGCTATCGTTCTCTGTCTCTTTTGTCTACTCATTTTGTATACTTAATATACATTATTTCTCTCTGTCTGTCTGTCTGTCTGTCTGTCTGTATGTCTGTCTGTCTCTCTCTCTCTCTCTCTCTGTGTATACTCATGCATGTGTGTGAGACACTATGCACATGTGGAAGTTAGAAGATAGGAGTATGTTCTTTCCTTACCACCAGGTAGGTCCTGGGGATTGAATTGAGGGCATCAGGTTATTGACAAGTACCTTTACCCTCTAAGACATTTTATCAGCTCCTCTTCTATCTTCCTTCTAATTTCAAAATACACAGTTCACAAATGTGATTTGCTCATCAATTGGTATGATAGACCCAAAAGGAGACAAAATATTCCTCTGTCTTTACATGATGTTTTGGAAGTGAGTTCTTTAAAAATATATATTTTTTTATTTTATGTATGTATTTGTGCCTGCTTCTCTGGGTGTGCACCTTGTATGTACAGGTAGCCTAGGAGGTAAAAATAAGGCATTGGATCTTCTGGAGTTGGAGTTACAGGGAGTTGTGAGCTGCCTAATATGGATTCTGAGAACCGAACCTGTGTCATCTGTCAGAAAAAGTCCTCTTAACTGCTGAGCCATCTCTCTAATCCTGGAGAGTGAATTCTTGACACCAGTTTTGCTTTCCTTTACTTTGGTAGTAAAGTCATTAAGCGGCACACCTGAGTCACGTTTTTGTTTGTTTTGAAATAGAATGCCCTATAACCCAGACAGGTCTTGAACTCATTATGTAGCCAAGGATGACATGTAACTCCTGCCTCAATCTATCTGTACTACCACACACAGCTCTTAGTCAAATGATATACATTTGCTGAACTGCACTGGGCACTAGTGCTTAGAATACAAGGAGGCTTAAGACAGTCTTCTTGCACTCAAAGGACACAATTTCACATGAATGTAGGGTAGCATAGGACTACAGAAGAGAAGCATCTAAATAGAGTCTGTTGTAAGACAGAGAGAAACTCTGTTGAAAGGCCCAGAGAAGATGACAGCTAAGCACGAGTTTAAAGGATGACTGAGTAGTAGTTTACCAAATATGGAGGAGGGTGGGAATTTCCAAAAGAAAAAAATAACTGAGTAAAGTCACATAGGTGAGAAACACCATGTACAGAATAGGAAACAAAAACTTAAGAGTTATAACAAAGAATGGCAAGAGATGATATCACGCAAATATGTAGGCATTAGCCAGGTCATGAAGTGCCATACTTGGGAATGGGACAAATGTTCTTTCCCAATAAACCACAAAATGTATATTCACTAAAATACATTTTATCATAAATTTTGTGCCATAGTTGCTCTAATCTCAATACTGACTGAAACCTCTCTTCTGTATAATGTTGCCTTTCTATATACGTTGTGTTCCCCACAATTTGCCTGTCACCAGGAATTTTTTTCTTCTTCTACTTCTTTACTTACCAGCTGTTTACACTGGCCCATGGTGGGTTACTTTTCTTTCTATGAGACTTTGCTCGTTCAGTGAACTCTGATTTGCTTTTCAGCTCTTTTATAAAGCCCTCACACCACCTTTTCTTCTATGGCTAAGATAGGCTAATAACTCCTTTATCTTAGCCTTTAGGTTATACCAATAGTCTAGAATACTATTAAGGGGGCATTTGAGTGATATTTATCTATTTCTCCACATACACTTATGTGTATGTGTGATGTAAGTATGTGTGCATATAAGATTCCAAACCAGCCTGACTAATAGTCACCACCAAGGTCAAGGCATTGATACATTCTGCTCACAACCTCTCTCCATCCCCCTCTACTTTGCTCTATCCACCTGGACTCCTGAGGGCATATTTCTATTGCAAATGGAAAATTCTTGTCAGCCTGTGTGGAACAAAGGAACTATACATAGATAAAAATTTGACTCTCTGCTTGGTCCTCGGTTTGCCTGAATTTATACAATTTGGTAGAACTGCCACCATCTCTGACATGGCAGCTTGAGTGTAGATTCTTTGAATTTTTGATGAAGAGGTGCTGCGCTCGCGATCAGAATTACAGTAAGGCTCTGTGGTAAGCTGGGCTGTTTCCTTATAGTTTATTTTCTAGGCCTCACCTTTCTCGGCCGAGTGAAGTCTTTTGTTAGGGTTCAAATTTCCCATAAACCTGCTCAATAATTTGTTTGTGTTTGGCTTCTTTGAAATACTACACAAAGCAATCCCTGTACAAGGCAAAACTGTCCCGAAGGCTGAGAAAGAAGCTCGAGACATAGATTCAAAGTCGCTCTTTTCAGGTAGAGGCAGCTGGGTAATCTTATCTTAACTGGCTACATTTCAAGGTGCCCAATTCAGGGGATTTCCCCTCTGGGAGCAGCGTTTGCCCCACGTGATGAAGAGCTTTCTAGTGAGGGACAAAACTTGGGGAAATCAGAGGCCCAGAGCTGTCTGGTCTGTTCACAAAGATCACAGCAAACAAAATGAGCCCCAGGGATTGGGTCTCTCCCACCTCCAGCACCGGGGAGGTCAGCACTTGGCCCCAGGACAGAGACCTGACTGAGCAAGGTTAGGAGGAAGCCAGGTATCCAGGAAAGGAGGCAAGATTGCTAAGCCACCTGCACAGCTCTGAGTCAAAAGCTGTCCGTCTTCTTTGGTTCTGGCTGCGCAGCTCACTCACTCACAGCCCAGCCCTTTCCTAGGGCTGGGACAGGGAATTGCTACATGCAGGATTACCTGGGGGAAAAACCAGAGGCTCACTTTGGTCCCTTCCGGTAATTGAAAGGACTGGGCGTCAGGGAAGGGGAGGAGAGAGAGCTTCCCTCCATAAATGGTCCCACCCCTGGGCAAGGTGGCTCACTTTGGCAGGTAGCAACCTGGGAGTGTGCACCTGCCACTAGTCGAGCTCAGCCAGACTGTGAGAAGAGGCAAGGCGGAGCACACGCCAAGAGAGTGAGTGAACCATGGACAGATTGAAGTGCCCGAGCTTCTTCAAGTGCAGAGAGAAGGAGGTAGGGATCTGGAAATTCTGGAGGTGTAGAGGGACAGAGGGGTAAAACAGGGTGGGGGGGGGAATCTCAATTTTTGCTTTCTGTAGCTGTTCCTTATTTTGCATATTTCTTTCTCAACTATTTTCAAGTATGCCTGCTATGTTCAAAGTCGACGTGAAAAACAACTTTTATGCTGGTAGTTAGGAGACTTAGGAGCATTTCACCCTGTACCTTGGGAACCATACAGAAGGCTGTTCTTTGTCTTTCTCTACACTGTGCTCATATGCTGCAGGGAAATGCAAAAATGGACTGTCCTTATCTGACCCTAGGAGCATTCCATACTCAAGCAGCTAACAGGTT
>LZPO01117006.1:122801-139669 GCA_001675575.1 Neotoma lepida | reverse complement strand
ACTGAAAACGTGTCATCTGCTTGCAGTGTTGCCACTGTTTGAATAGTAAATTAGTCAATTTGATTAGTAAATGCTAGAGGCCCAGTATTTGAACTTGTAACAGAAAATGATGAGTTGGTAATGTGTCCCCCTTTTTCTAAGAAGGAAAAGTTCACAGGTTAGTAGATCACCCTAGATAAAATAACTGATAGATGATAGAGCCAGCATTTTAATGCAGCTCTGTTTGGCTCTGCAGTCTCTGATCGCACAGCTTCACTGGCTGACTTTTTATCAGCTATTGTCTTTAGTAATTGTAGGAACTTCACTAGGTAACATTTCCATTCCCATTTGATTAATAGGAAACTCACAGTTAATACAATTAAGTACTTTCTCACAGAAAGTAATAAATCTTGGGCCTCAAGCCAAATCCCTCCAATTCCACTGTATTAGGGCACTTTAAAATCTTATGCTCCTTGTCAAAATGCCCCCAAGACTTTCAAATGTAATAGTATATTTATCTTCTTTGCTTTTTAGGTGCTTTCTTGATACCCTATGCAATTATGCTAGCATTGGCTGGTTTACCTTTGTTCTTCCTGGAGTGTTCACTGGGACAATTTGCTAGCTTAGGTCCAGTTTCAGTTTGGAGGATTCTGCCATTGTTTCAAGGTTGGTATTTAAGACTTTTCATTATCATTACTGTTGGTCTAGATACACATAGAACTGTTTTCACTTTGTAGAAGAAAAGAGAACTTAAAATCCTGACACATTTGATCTCATATAAGTAGAGCAGAGCATGCTCACAGAGGCAGAAATGAACAGGAAGGAAGAAGCCATATTGGTAAAAAAAAAAAAAGATACGGTTATAGTTAAGAGAAATAAATGTGCTGGGTGTGGTGGTGTACACCCTTAAACACAGCACTCAGGAGACAGAAGCAGGCAGATCTTTGAGTTCAACGCCAACCTGGTCTACAAAGTGAGTTCCAGGACTAGATAGAGTAACAAATTTTAAAAACCTACAATCTATAGATCTATAAATTGGAGAATTGAAAAAATAAGAATTACAGCATGGTTTCTACAGTTGATGACAAACAATATATTATATTCATATATTATAATCTCATAAATACAGACAGTGGTCATTAAGTGTTCTTAACAATAAAATTATAGTCACCTGAGAATATGCTTACTAATCAAAACATTAATTCATTCCACAATATGTATACAATTCAAACACCACATAGTACATGAAAAATATAGTTTTCTCTTTCAACTAAAAATACACAAAAAATGACATGCTAAGGCAAAGATGGCATTTCTTCTTTTGTATATATTTTGGTAATACACATATATATATATATTCATGTTCATGCACATGTGTGTGCATGCATGTAGCACATGAAAGTCAAGGTCATGTATCTTCCTTAATTACTTTGAAATGGTCTCTCATTGAACCTGGAGCTCATTGTTCGGATAGACTGAATGGACAGCAAACACTGGAGAGATCCTGTCTCTATTTCCTCAGTGCTAGGATTTTAGTCTTTTCTTTTAAAACACAGGTGCTAATTTCAGGTACTTATTCCTCCATAGATATGATAGATACTTTACCCACAGAGACACCTTCCTAGTCTTCAAATGTTAACTTTTCTTACCTGGATGTATGTATAGGAAGGGTTAGGAAGGGCTAGGAAAGCACACTAAAAAGAAGATTGACAATTTTCACCTCTTGAATTATTTTGTCACATTGTCCTGTTGTGCATTAGCTTCAAGGCAATGGCTTTAAAAATGTACTATTTTTATTTTAATTTATGTATATGTGCACATGAGTATATGCCACATGTATGTGAGTGCCTGTAGAGGCCAGATGAGGGCATTGGATCCCCTGGAAGTTGGACTTACAGGAAGTTGTGAGCCATCCAGTATTGGGGCTGAACTCTTGTCTTCTGGTCCTCTGGATGAGCAGCATGTATTCTTAACCACTGAGTAATTACTCCAGCCCCAAGGCTAGTCTTTTAAGATATTTCTTGTACAGTTTTGTTTTACTGTCTTTGCATATCTTTTACAAAGCCTCACTGAGAAAAGCTGGAGGGTGGGCCACTATTTTCTCTTGGATACTCCTGATAGGAGAACAGTCCAGATGAAAAATGCCTTGATTATTGTTAAACATTGGACTTCCTTTATCTCTGAAGACTAAATATCATTTTAACATGCACTAGTCACTGCAAACTATTTGCAAAAGCCTCAACGGAGCACTGGGAATATATAATAATGAGGTGAATAGAATGCTTTGCTGGAAGATTGGAGAAGTTGTTTCAAATATTGGTCTTAAAAATAATCAGTATGCTAACCTCCATTGTGAACCTACTGAGTTACAGAACTTTTGGAGGTTTAAACACAGCTTGTTTCTGAATTTGTACATTTTCTCTATACTTTCTTGTAGAAATACTAGATTGTATCCTTTAAGGGTGTTACATTAGAATTTTCCTTTATTATTTGACAATTGTTTTACAGATAAAGATGTGAATTTTGGTGGATGAGTCCATAGGCTATGAGCATTGGAGCTCTTAACACCTGTGTTTCCTGCTGTGACAGGGATTTGAAGACTTAATAAGAAAGAATAATTGACACAGGACTTTTGTGAATTTTGTGGCTGAATCTAAGTCTTCCCCCCTTAGCTGTAGTAACCTTTTCTTACCAACTGAAGAACATTCTCCAAAAGCCAGTCATAGAATTGTTTTACATTTGAAAAGAGGGAGCTGGAGAGATTACTCAGCAGTTCAGAGCAATCACTGCTCTTCCGGAGGACCTAAGTTTGTTTCCCAGCACCAACATTGCGCATTTTACAGTCTCCTGTAACTTCAGCTCCAGGGCATCCAATGCCTCTGGCCTCTGCAGGCACCTGCACTTATGTGTTCATACTCACAGGTGTGCACATGCACAAATACAGTTAAAATGATAATGATAAATTCTCTTAAATTTTGGAAGAAAGCTATTAAGAGGGTAACAGCCCTCCATCTCAGATATGCTTTTTCTGAATTATAGCATAGAGTTATGTAAAAGAGTCTTTTCATTTATTACAGCTCTTGTGGGAACTGAATTCAGCTATTTTTCTGGATCAGCAAAACAAATTTCACTTTTTAACGGTTTTGTTTTCCAGGTGTGGGAATTACGATGGTCTTGATATCCATTTTTGTGACAATCTATTATAATGTCATAATTGCCTACAGTCTGTACTACTTGTTTGCTTCTTTTCAAAGTGTACTACCATGGGCCAATTGTTCTTCTTGGGCAGACAATAACTGTAGCAGAACACCAATAGGTAAATTCCATTGGCTTAACTTTTAAAATATTACTAACTCTATTATTCTGTTATAGTCTCTAAAAAAGTTCAGATAATCAAATAATTTTCTAACCAATTTAAGTATACTCTTATGAAAGGCAAAGCCACACCCAGAATTAATTCTTGCAAGCCTATATTCTAAGCAGGAGAAATGAGAGAGTGTTTCTTTTTAAAGTGCTATCTTTAACAGCATTAAATAGTGGCTAGAAATACTGGGTGCTGCCAATGTCAATATGAGATACTTAGCATTAATAATGGAGAATATTGTAATTGGGATTATTCATACCCATCAGATGGAGCTTTAATGCTTTGGAATGGTTTAAAGGGGTCAGCATGTCTATAAAAGTTAGCTAAGTCTCCCTACTGAAAGTTCTGTTAAGCTCTAAATCTCAACTGCAATACCTCTTATTCTATAGCAGTTATTACTATAAATATGACCACAGTTTAAATGGATAGTTAGTATTATATGCTTTATTAATTGGAGGTAAAGAAGATTTCATGAATTGAACGTAACATGCTCTATTCTATTTGTAATTTATTTCTTCTACCTTCACCAAGTAACAATTTAAATAGGACCTTAAGTATTTTCCATTAAAATCCCTTTTCTCCCCACAAAAGTATTCTACAATTAAGCACATCCATCCATCTATCTATCTATCTATCTATCTATCTATCTATCTGTTTATCTATTTATTAATCTATATATCTATCATTTTTTAGTAACTGGCTGTAATGTGAGTACAGGGGCAGGAGAGATGTTTATGAATATAAGCTGGGTAAATATCAACAACTTGACCTGCTTGAATGGTAGTGAAGTTTTTCGGCCAGGACAACTTCCCAGTGAACAGTATTGGGAGTAAGTATTGACTGACTTCTTAAACAGGTGTTATTGAAAGACTTTATGAACCACAATGAAATATTGATCAGCTTTTTTTATTACCCATTTTATTTTATAATTTTGATATGAGTGTATGTTGTGAGTTGAGCTTATTTCTCTTTACCTATATACCTTCCCTCTTTTTAACTCCCATAAATAGAAGAAAAGAGAACCATGACAGATAAATACTTCATTTGGTTCAAATGTTTACCTATTATCGGTGAGTTGAACTACCTGAAAAGTTAGTTCATTGTTGACAATGTATCTTTTACAAGTTAGTTGTTCAGTGCATATAGCACTTAAGTAATGGTTTATTAATAATTACTAGTCAAAAGTTAAAGTTAGAGAATTACAGAGCTTGTGAGATGGCTCAGCACATAAAAGTGCCTGCTGCCAAGCATGATGATCTGAGTTCAATTTCTGGAGCCCACATGGTAGAAGGAAAAAACTGACTCCTGAAAGTGTCCTCTGACTACCATCTATGTGCAGTGGAATGTGCATACACACACACACACAATAAAAATTGAATATAATAAGAAAATTCTAAAGATAAACAATTAGGGTCTGGAGAGATGACTCAGAGGTTAAGAGCATTCACTGTTCTTTCAGAGAACCAGATTTTTGTTCCCAAGACCCACATGGTGGTTCATAACTGTCTGTAACTTCAGTTCCAGGGGATCCATTGCCCTCTTTTAGTCTCCATGGGCACCAGGCATGCATATGCTCATATACACATATGCAGGCAAAATCCACATACATATAAAATGAAATGAACGAATTGTAAAAATATCAACCACCACTCCCACACTCAAGGTTCAGGGAACATTTCAGAAGAGGGGCCAAAGGAATGTAAAAAGCAAGAGGATAGGGTAGTTTGCTATGAGATTATGTCTCCTAATAAAGTCAGAAACTGCACATATAAAGCCTCAATGACATGATTGCCAAAACATGAGCTGAACAGGGATGACACCAATGGACATGCCCAAGCGGATGGGAAAAGCCCATGAGACCTCAACCCTATACAAAGAACGAGAGGAAACTGAGCAAAGGTGGGAGCAGCAGAGCTGATCTTCCCCAGGGAAGAGCATAGCAGTTGGTTGTTCAGTGCCAAGTAAGTACTCAGTCCTCAAAACATGCATGCAGATAACCTTATGGGGACTGAGCAGGTAATATTTAGAAATACATATATATATATATATATATATATATATATGGATAAATAGTATTCTAGTGAGGTGTGTGTGTATTACATTTTCTTTATCCATTCATCATTTGATGGACACTTAAGTTGTTTATTTGTATTGGCCTTTATGAATAGTGCTGTGACAAACTTGGCAGCGTAGTTATCTCTTGAACATCCTGATATCATTTCTATTGAATACACACTAAATAGTTGGACTGCTAGATGAAATGGTGGATATATTTTTAATTTTTTTGAGGAAGCTCAATAATGTTTTCTCTAAAATGGTGCTTTAACATTTTCAATCTTTAAATTTTTCCAAATTTCATGCATGCTAAAAATTGGGATTCTGAATTTTTAAGTTTATTTTTTATTATTTTAGCGTGTGTGTGTGTGTGTGTGTGTATGTGTATGATATAGGAATCAGATCTTCTTGGAGCCGGACTTATAAGTGGTT
This sequence comes from Neotoma lepida, assembly GCA_001675575.1. Taxonomy (NCBI): domain Eukaryota; kingdom Metazoa; phylum Chordata; class Mammalia; order Rodentia; family Cricetidae; genus Neotoma; species Neotoma lepida. The sequence continues at coordinate 133,839 of LZPO01117006.1, read as the reverse complement.
GTGAGCCACCTGACGTGAGTGCTGGGAACCCAATGCAGGTCTGCTGGAAGAGTAGAAAGTGCTCCTAACTTTGAATCATCTCTCTAGCTTCAGAATTGGGGTTATAGATCCATGCATGTTACTCTGGGAAGTCATGGAATTTTACAGTTTTTGAAGATATAAAGAATCAGGCCATTTCAGTTTGATTACATGTACAAGTTTTGAATAAGTAAACACATAATGCAATGTTAAATGTCTTATTCATGAATTTATTTTGAGAAAATCCCATGTTGAGTCACATGAAGCTAACAGATAAAAGTTTAATTTCTTTACAAAAAGGAGATTAAAATTTTGGGAGAAAATCACAAGTAATGCTTTATTCTAGATGCTTGAAATTTGGATTGCCTTTGGGTAACCCTGAAGTTCAAAGCCTGACTTTTGAGGGAATAATATTTGCCCCTTCGTACAACATTATCTATCAATAAAAAGCTTACAAGACTAAGCTACAAAATGAAGTTTCCCTTTGGATGAAGCACATTATAAAGCCCATTGATTTTTTTTTCAGCAAAGACAATTGATTCTGTGCTTATAAAAGGTCTTATGTATTTCAGTAAAGTGACACTTCAGCGGTCAAGTGGAATGGATGAAACTGGAGTAATTGTGTGGTATTTAGCACTTTGTCTTCTTCTAGCTTGGCTCATAGTTGGAGCAGCATTGTTTAAAGGAATCAAGTCCTCTGGCAAGGTAAGTTGGAAGTCACATTAGTGATGCAGTTGTTCTCCAACTTCATTGTACCTTCATCAAAACATGAAATTATTAATAGAGTTTTGTGTAATAGGAGCATTCAAGTCCTTAAAAGCCTTTCTACATAAGACATTCTAGTTTTACGAATATACATAGGGTAAGTGTTATTGTTAAAAACAGAGCAGAAATGATTATAAGCCTTGTGCAATTGCTTAAAAGTCATACTCTACTAGCTGATGCAGCATTCTGGGGCTTGAGAGTGTGTTTTAAAATGTTCTGTCCCGCAATAAGAACGTTGAATGATGTGATGTTCATTGTAAAATGTTTTCTAGGATAATAGCATCAGTTGAAGACACAGAGAAAAATAATATGCAACCATTCCTTTGAACTATCCTTCCCAATGGAGTAAGACTCTTCTCTGTCATTGAAGGGGCCTCTTCGCCAAAAACATTATCCTTTTTCCCCTTCGTGTTTTAAAAAAATCCAGAGAGCCTAGTTGCAACTTAAAAGAACAACAGAAACATTTTCCTGTGAAGCATTGCATACTACCCAGAAAAGTGTATTTTTCCACGTTTTTAACTGAGCAGAGTGAGGCTACCTAAAGTTGGAGGGCAAGAGTAATTATGCATACTTGTCTTCCTAGTACAATATCCAGCATGTTGAACTAATGGGAATGCAATGACACATGTGATTTCTTTGAAAAAATACTGCAAATATTTCAAATCCAGTGGAAACTTTCCTATATGCTCCATTTGCACAATTGTTAAGCCCTTGGTTCCTTTATGATGCAATAAGTTTCCTTGCAAAACGTCCATTAAAGGCAATTTAATCAGGCAATTGGAATTTATTGGTCTCTTGGGTGACTTATTTAAATCATCTCCTTGGGCATATTATCAAACATCAGATATCTATGGATCAAAGAAATTACACATTATTGTAGCCAGCCTCAAGGGCAATCTATGCATCTGAAACCCTGTGTTATCTAAGACAGGAGGTGTGAGCCTGTTTGTATCTTATCAACTTCTAAGGGTAGCTTTAAGTAACAAGTATTCAGTGTGCTCTCTATCCACTTAGTGAAGCTTTCAGCCGCTCTGAAAATGTACTAGGACATATTTTCCTTGTCCTTGGGGACTGAAAATAATCACATTACCAGTTTTAACATTTCTCATCCCAGTGCAAAAGTTTACTGAAAAGAGACATTTGGCCCCCTCGGACATTCGTAAGGATCCACGTAGGACAGCATTCCGTCTAGATCCCCAGTGATCACTTCTGATATATTGTTTGTTTACAGCAAGAACCTTAGAAACACTGCTCCCTACATCAAAGCATTTTTAAACATGGATCTATTTTTGGAGTGGTGAGAATAGAAATTATGCCAAGATTTGGTATTGATATCATTGGACTTACTTACCTTTGGAAACCTGGAGTAAATTATTTGACAAATTGCAACTGGCTACTAATCTTGCTCATAAAAATTATATACCATGATTTTAAAGTGGCATTAACTTTTAGTTATTCTTTTTGGTAGGTGGTATATTTTACAGCTCTCTTCCCGTATGTGGTCCTCCTCATTTTGCTAATACGAGGTGCAACTTTGGAGGGTGCATCAAAGGGCATTTCATATTACATTGGAGCACAGTCAAATTTTACAAAACTCAAAGAAGCTGAGGTAAGACTTAATTTGGATTTAAAATTACCTGAGAAGTTAAAACTTAAAGCTAAATATAAGAACTTTGGTTACACACAGACATACACACACACACACACACACACACACACACACACACACATACACACACACACACACACTATGCTATAGTATTTTCCAAAAGCATATTCAGTCAGACAATTAATTTCTATCCACCAAGGTGTCTGATTAAGGTATGCAAAAACACTAATATTCCCATTGGAAGTAAGATCAATTTTAGCAATATTCTTACAGCTCACTGTACTATTGTAACTTATTCTATTTGATCACAGGTTTTGGGGTTTACTATTTAGAATAAAAGAATATTTCATACCTTAACACCTACAAATTAAAAGCTAGGATTATGGGACTTATTGGACAATCTTTTAGTAGCTTTAAAGAATACCAGAGAACGTCTGATAATCTAATATACATTTGGTTACCTTGAAAAGTTAATATGTCAAAGGTAAGATCAAATTCTGCTCAGTGGATTATAGAATTGACATGGATTAAGTATAAAGCTTGACACGGGTTAAGTATTCCAGAAATAAAACTATCACTTCTACCACAAATAGAAACACATGAATTGAATATAAATTTGAAAAAAAATCTTTAAAATTATTTATTTTGTGTGTTGGGGGATGCACATGACATTGTGTACACGTGGAAATCAGAGGGCAGTTTTGGGGAGTCAGGTCTCTCCTTCCATTGTGTTGATTTCAGGAAACTTGCATCATCAGGCTTAGCAGCAAGTATTGTTATTCAGAGTCACCTCTCTGGCCCTGAATAGTTCTTTTCTAAATGTACCCTATTTTCAGATAATGGCTGTGTATCATGGGCACATAAAATGTTTCACAATTTTAACTGTGCAGAGCATTAACAATAAGCTTATACAGCTACCGTGCTTCTGTTGATATAGCCCAAGGAGGCTTACACATTTTTAGTAGTTACATCAAATTCTTGACACATATTAAGCTTACTCAATTAAATTAAATTAAAAATTACAATTTATGGTGAAAAAAACCTATGCTAATATTACCTGCCACATTAGTAGTGTTATCCAAAATGGATAGTTTTAAGTTTCTACTTTCTTTTACATAAAAAAATGCTGGCTTCCAGCCATTGACATTTTCTTTTTAAATACAAAATCAAATATTTATTTAATTGTAGAGTATTTCTGGTAACCAATGTCAAGTTCATCAGTTTCAGTCATAGAAATCTATCATTTAACTTTTGAAAAATTGAAATGTAAAATTCTGATCTTTGGTTTCTTTTGCTGTGCCCAATAATGATTAACCACACCAGTCCTAATTATTTTAGAACCATGACACTTTATTACTATAGTCTTGGAGATTAATGACTTTGATATGTCCACAGGACATCTTAACGCATTTCTTAATTAGGCTTAGTCCTTACTCTTTTAACCTTGTTTACTAACCCATTCCCAACGAGGAGACCATTTTTCATTAGATTATTAAACATGATAAAATAAGTTAGTATAGTGTGGAAATAGAAAACTCATGTAAATGTGAGCTGGTGTACAATTATTTTAACTATTGATGGTACATCACAGTATAGTTACTTCAATTTCCCTAAGCAGTACACACCCTCCATTTTCCTGAAACCTCATAACTTTGGTCACAGACAAAAAGCCCCTTTGATACCTTTGAGTGGCTTTTTATAAGTCTCAGACACTTGTACTTTATACTTCTTTGAAACTATCTTGAAGTTTTCATATGCATTTTATATCTGTCTCTGTTTCTGTGTCTCTATTATTAAAAAAGAATCAGACCTGCATTTAAAGCTCCTTGTGAAACATGCAATTTAGTTCTCATAGTCCTCCACTCCCCATAGCAAATGACTACATTCCATGTGTTTTGGGTTTGTTGGTGATGACAATAGTTTTCCTCAGATTAGCATTCTTTCTCAACACTGATGTGACTCATCCACCTCAGCTCCTATTAAATCACATATGCATGCATAACCTATCAAATACAGTGGTTCAGAGACCAACATAAACACGAGATTCATGTCCTAAGATGGACAGCAACCAAAGAAATAGGTATATTTTATTTCTAACCTGATTTTGTAATGTCTAAATGGAATTATCTTGATCTATGTGTTCCTCTCTGTATGTATGTATCTATGTGTTTACCCACCTATCTCCCTTCATACAAACTTGCTATAATCGAGCATGAAAAGTGTATTCTAAAGATCCAGTGGTATTTTATTCTGTAGAAAACTTGCTTCTATTGAAATGTATTTGAGTGAAAAAATTATTGTTTTTAATATAAATACAATAAACTAAAATCACTTTATGATTGTTTCTCATAATAACAATTATAACTGCCATGGATCATCTTTTCATTATTATTGTTATTGCTTGTACCTACTGATGAGTTAAAGAGGATACATTGAAGTGACAGAGAATGAATGGTTTGGATGTAAATTTATTCTTTTTAATTCTAGAACCAGAATTGTTATTCACATACAGTCATGCTAGTCAACCTGCCTTCCACTGACTAGTGTGATGTTACAAGGACTAAAGAGACACTTTTGGCCAAATATAAATCAGCCCTGTTATTTGAAATCTACACAAGTCGATTTTTCTCTTTTGGGTGATATTATATCCAAAGAATTCCAATCTTAAAATAGATGAACCTGAATAAATCTCTGACTTAACTGTTGGCCTTTAACAAAGAGGAAGGAGAAGCAAATTGTGATGTCAGTAATGATAAAGGAGTAGAATTAGACAAAGAGCACAAAGCCAGGTTGAGCTGTCTAGTAACATCCTTGCTAAGCACTAATGTGGTTTTAATGTCACATTGGTATATGGAATCAATAGAATTCCATTCAAATTCCCAACACAGAGAAGTGTGGAGAAATTCTCGTGTCAGACACCACATAGTTTTACAAAAAGCACTACAATACTGTAGTAATTAAAATCGTGAGGTTTTAGCATAGGAAAAGATATACAGATCGGTTGTACAGAATAGTAATCTCAAAAATATATTTATAAAGAAACAAAGCTTGGTATGTATCAGAGATAACAAATGATTTCAATCTTGAAAAGATGGATAATCCAATAAATGTCATTGATGTAATTTGTAATGTCAGTTATCCTTAAACAATTGAAAATAACATGAAGTGGAAATATATGTAGCATAAATTGTGTGTAACACGTGTAATTAATATGTGTAACACAAATTGCAAGAGAATTGAAATTTTGATATTGTAAGCAAAACTACTTCATTTAGAGGATACAGAATACCATCCTTATTACCTTAAGCTAAGCTTTGTTTTCAGACAACACAGACGAAGAAACACACAGGTAAGCAAAGCTGAATAATTTCAGCTACATTAAACATACTTTGGCTCATCAAAGGACATAAACAGGACAAAAAATATGCCACAGATCGGGAGGGGAAAAACTCCTCAAGATACACAACACAGAAAAGATTAGAATTCAGTTTCAACACTGCATTCCTGGGTGTGGCGTGGTATACATAACTTAAATTCCACCACATACTTTTAGAGGCAGAAGCAGACAGATCTCTGTGAGCTCTATGTATGGTGTTCCAGGTCAACCTGATCTACACAAACCTCATTTCATTAAAGACAGACAGAGAGAGAGAGAGAGAGAGAGAGAGAGAGAGAGAGAGAGAGAGAGAGAGAGAGAGAGAGAAGGAATTTCCTAGAAATCAAATAAAGCAAATAATCCAAAAAAGGTGAAGTATGTGAACAGAAATTTTACAAAAAGGAAGTCCTGTGGAAAATCATAACTTTTTGTTAAGTAATGAGTGTAATAAAAACTCTTAATTCAAAGCCCTTAGATTAGGTCAAATGAAAAATTCTGATGGAGTATTGCCAATATTATAAAGCAGTGGTTCTCGACCTTCCTAATGCTGCCACCCTTTAATACAGTTCCTCAGGTCGTGGTGACCATAAAATTATTTTCATTGCTACTTCATAACTGTAATTTTGCTACTGTTATGAATCATAATGTAAATATCTGATATGCAGGGGTTGGAACCCACAGTTACTACTGGAGTATGAAAAAAACACACAGAAATATTAAAAAACTCATACCATTGTTTTCTTTCTCTTGATGGTTGACATTTAGGTATTCATTTAATTATTTTATAATATGCACTCATATTTACTTGTATATGAGTTAAATTTAAGAGCATATGTTTAAAACTTTTTAAAAATTTCTCTTATAGGTTTGGAAAGATGCTGCCACCCAGATCTTTTATTCCCTTTCTGTGGCTTGGGGTGGCCTAGTTGCTCTATCATCTTACAACAAGTTCAACAACAACTGTTACTCTGATGCCATTGTAGTTTGCTTGACAAACTGCCTCACTAGTGTGTTTGCTGGTTTTGCTATTTTTTCTATATTGGGACACATGGCTCATATATCTGAAAAGGAAGTCTCTCAAGTTGTGAAATCAGGTATATACTTTTGGATGCTCCCAAGGATTAATTGAATATGCTCACTTGTGAAACTCTAGTATAATTTACAGTCATCCATACTTATGATTGGAGTTATTGCATTTTTTTGGTTCACCTGAAATAGTGTATTTTAATATAATAGTTCCTAAAGGATCTGGATACACAAGAGTATTTCAGGGAACAGTTATTCAAGAAGACAATGTTGGGAACACAGTTCAGTTGGTAGAGTGCTTGTCAAGCATGCACAGTGCTCTGGGTTTTATTGCTAGCATCTCATAAACCAGGTGCTATGACATGTGTATGTAATCACAGCACTTAGGAAGTCGAGATAGAAGGATTAGAAGTTCAAGACTAACCTCATCTACTGAGAGAAATTAAGGCCAGCTGAGGCTGCATGAGACTGTCTAAAAAATGAAAAAGAAAACATTTTTCTTTTTTATTTAATCCTTAATATGTACCACTCAACACAATTACAAGGTTCAGTTATTATACTAAGCATGTTCTATGCTTTATGAGAGAAACAATTATGACCAAATTTTCCATGTGCAATTACAGTATTGGGTTCGAATCTTTAAAACTAATCATTGTAATAGGATGATTAAAGTGACTCAGTGCGTGATTGTGTCCAGTTTTGAAGGAATCCGATTCATGTACCTTCTAATCTTATAGACAATAGTTAAGGGATGCTTACTATCCAGCTAAAGTACAGTGGAAAAAGAATCCTAGGATTCTTAAGCATGAATCCCTTGGAAATTTTTATTATATTTAACATAATATAACAGAAACACTGATGGATGATAACAGAATCCCTGTATTAGAAGGGATTTTGGAGATCATTTTGTGTTCATTTCATCATAGTGCACTGGTACATATAAACACTATATCATGCACAAATTGCAAATATTTAGAAAGTGATAGAGCCTACTTTAAAAGCTCATGCTACGAATTTTATTTCTGTCCTCTGGGAAGGTAGAGAAACTGAAAATACTTAAAACTGAGGGTCACATAGAAAAATTGAAAGAAACTACAAAGTGATTTTAAAGGTAATATCAAATAGAAAAAGAGATTCCATCTATAAATTTATTATATACAACTTTGCAGGTATCTGTAAACTGAAGTAATATTACTCATAATAATTCTGGGTAAACATATGACAAGATGGTGGAAGACTAAACTCATTCCAGCTAGGCATGGTGATGCATGCCTTTAATTCTAGCACTAGGAAGGCAGAGGACGGCAGATTTCTGTGAGTTTAAATCCTATCTGGTCTACCTGATAAATTCCAGAACAGCCAGGGCTACAAAGAAAGATCATCTCAAAAAGCAACAACCACAACAAAAAGTTGTTCTATACCTGTATTTTTCTGGATAGTTCAATTTCGTTTAATTTAATTTTTTTTTTTTACAAATTTTAGAATAAAGTGAACTTAAGCTTTTGTCATTTAAGAAATATGTTCTTCTCCTTCACCAATATTTTTGCTACTGTTGTTTGAGACAGGGTCTTATGGAGCCTAGGCTGCTATCAAACTCTGTATGAGGTCGAGGATGACCTTGAACTCCTGATCCTCCCTTCCCCTACATCCCAAGTCCTGGGATAACAGGTGTATGCCATCACACATTCCATCAATCAGCTGATTAGGGACTAGATAAAAGCAGTTGCTATCTAAGCATGTGGACCTGGGTTCAAATCTCCCAGATCCATTTATGTATAATGTGTCCATATATAGTGTGAGAATCTGTAATACCAGAACTCCAATGGAGAGATGAGAGGCAAAGATAAGAGAATCCTTGCTCGTGGGCCAGCTACCTGGGAATATACAGCAGAAAAAAATATTTCAATTAGACAGAAAGCAAAGACCAACATCCAAGGCTGTTCTTTGCACATGCACACTATGGCATTTGAAATCCTAAACCCATGTATGAATGAACACACACACACACACACACACACAAGCTGATAAATTAAAACATTAAAATAGTAAAAGATTTAAAATTCTAAAACAACTTCCGTGAAAAAAATTGTATTAGCGTAATTCATGTCATTCACATTAGTGTAACAATTCAAACATTTTGTGTATTTATTTATTATTATTGTGTATTAGAGAGAAGGAGGAATGGATGGAGGGAGGGGGAGAGAGGGGAAGAGGAACAGAGTGAGTGAGGGCATGTGCATGTCAGTGTTTGTGTGGAGGTCAGAGTGCAATTTTCAGAAATCTGTTCTCTCCTTCCACTGTGGGTTCTGGGGATCGATGTTAGGTCATCAAGCTTGAGTAACAAATGCTGTTACCCAGTGAGCTATCTCTCTGGCCTCCAGATAAAGCATTTTAAGAAGTTAATTGGTAAAGAGTGTATGTCATGGATTGCATTGTCAAATCATGATGGGATTTTAAATATATATTTCTTTGAAAATGTTCAAATACGTAAATTTTCTTGGCAATTAATTTAAAATATCACACATTTTTCTTAGGTTTTGATTTGGCATTCATTGCCTATCCAGAAGCTCTAGCCCAACTCCCAGGTGGTCCATTTTGGTCCATATTATTTTTCTTCATGCTTTTAACATTGGGTCTGGATTCTCAATTTGCATCTATTGGTAAGTAATACTTTTGATGCTAGTAACTCTGATATTTTATTCTTCTTTCCTTTATTTGAAAATATCCTGTTTTATTATCATAGTATCTCCTTTTAGGTGCTATTAACAGAATGAATGTTATGAGTTATTTAACTTAAAAACTAAATACATAAAAATGCAATACACTTAAATACTTTGCACTTAAAAAAAAACAAACCCAAACATTAATGCTTTATTCTATTTGCTCCAGATAGGTATTTTAGAAGGGAACATTTTTGGTCCCTTTAGTCAGAATTTTGTATTTATTTCTTAATTCAAAGTACACCATACAAAACAACAAAAAAATGGCTACCATTTCATGTTTTCTTTCCTACCCTCTGTACCTGGGGATGGTTCCTTGGACAACCTCATTTCTCCCTGAAAACTTGGTTCTTGTTAACAAAACTCTCATTAACAATTTTTCATTTTTTGAGAGGCAATGATTTGGTCCATGTGTATGCACACACATGTGCTTTCACATATATGACCATGAGTAACATAAACTTAAGTATTTCATATGACTATGAAGTTTATATATGCTACTTTAACAAGACATATGGATCTATTTAATTGATAACATATTACCCTATTGATGGGTATTTTGATTCCTCTTTTTAAAATTCTACACACTGCAGCTGGGGAGTTGTCCTAGTTGGAAAAGTGGTTGCTGTCCAGTTATCATGACCTTAGTGTGATCTCCAGTATCCTTGTAAAATCTGGGCAATATGGCATACCTCTGTAATCTCAATGCTGGAGAGATGGAGACAGGAGCATCCCTGGACGGGGGTGGTCACTGGTTAGCCAGTAGAATCCATTTGTGAGTTACAGGTTCAGTGAGAAACTCTGTTTCAAAAATGCAAGGTGGAAAGTGCTTGAGAAACAACAAATGAGATTGACCTCTGCCTACTTACATGGAACACACATGTGCACATACACCCCTACACATGTGCTTGCATATACTCACACACACAAACACAAATTTCACACAGTGAATGCGTTCTTCTTATGTATGGTTCTATGTATACAAAAAAATTTGCTGAAGGTATACAACGAGAAAATTTGAAGCAAGTTTGAAAATTATTTTATTTTTATTAATTCTTTGAGAATTTCATGCAATATATTTATATCAGATCCACTCCTGACTCCTCCCAGATCCACCCTCACTTCTATATCCTTTCAGATTTCATGTCTTCTTTTTTTTTCTTTAGTAAGCCACTGAGTCCAATTTGTCCTGCCCATATACATAGTGGGTGTGGGGCCATTCACAGGAGCATGGATGATCTACCAACTGCCACATCTTTGCAGAAAACTGAATCTTACTCTCGTCTAGAAGTCATCAACTTTCAGTTAATGGTGGGAACCCATGGCCTCTCCCCCTCTGGGCTGGAATGTTGATTGACTTGATCTTGTGCAGGCAGCCAAGCTGCTGTGAGTTCATGAGAGCATTGATTCTGTTCTGACCAGAAGACACTACTCTTTTGTTCCAGTCCTCTTGTGCCCTCTCTTCTGTGATGGTCCATAAGCCTTGGTGTGTGTGTAATAGAGATATCCCATTTGTGGCTGAGT
>LZPO01117006.1:111527-122746 GCA_001675575.1 Neotoma lepida | reverse complement strand
ACACTAATGGGATAACTCTCCATATATATGATTCTATGTACACAAAAGAAATTTCCCTAAGGCACACAACTAGAAAATTTGAAGCAATTTTTATATCATTGTCTTATATAACACATTTTCTTAGTTTATTCTGTTTATGGGACAAACTCAAGGTTCCTCTGGTTGATTTCCAAAGCCTTCAAAAATGTCAAATATATTTATTATAAATCTTTTGGCTTATATATTTTTCTACTTTTATGTAAGTCCTTGTTTAGAAGACACTATTTCTTCCTTCTTTCCTTCTCCCCTTCCTTTTTCTTCCCATCTCTTCATCTCTACCCTTCTATCTCCCTGTCCTGTCTTCCTACTTCCATCCTCCACTTTCTCCTCCTCTCTTCCCTGCCTCCTCCTCTTGTTCTGCAATCACTCCTCTTTCTCTCTTCCCTCCTCTGTCTTCTGTGAACTAAACCCTGGGGTTAAGAGAAAAGACCTTACCTGGCAGTGGTGGCATACGCCTTTAATCCCAGCACTCAGGAAGCAGAGGTTAGCAAATCTCTGTGAGTTCGAGGCCAGCCTGGTTTGCAGAGTGAGTTCCAAGACAGCTAGGGCTGTTACATAGAGAAACCTTGTCTTGAAAAACAAACAAATACAAATCAGAGAGAGAGAGAGAGAGAGAGAGAGAACCTTCTTGACTGTTAGAAAGAGCAATGCCCAGGGTATACTCCCAGTTTATATGTGTAAATTTGATTAATAGATACTGAATTCTGTGATTAGTCTTACTCACTTTGAAATGTAACAACCCATTTCCCCCTCCCCTAGAAACAATTACAACAACAATTCAAGATTTGTTTCCCAAAGCAATGAAACGCATGAGGGTTCCTATCACTTTGGGTTGCTGCTTGATTCTGTTTCTCCTTGGTCTCGTTTGTGTGACTCAGGTACAGTATAGCTTTTAACTTTTGTAGACAAATATTAGTTGGAATATACCTTTAAATCTAAAAAAATATGCTGAGGTTCAAGGGGGTATTTTGTGACAGGTCCTATTTCTATTTAGGATGCTTTTCACATTTCAGCCATTTTCTCCTTTGTAATTTTGATAGTACATATTTTTCAGAGGAGGAGGCCCAATAATGACAATTTTCCAAGGAACAAAATGGTTATAAACTGTATTTTTCTTGGTGGATACTACAAAGCTCATAGATACTACATGCCATTTACATAATCAGCTGTTCTAAATGCTTACATTTTGTCCCTGTCCTAGTATATTACAAAAAAACATTTTAAAGTAATTAAACCCATATTTGAGCTTATACATGAAACATACTTTTCATATATTGTTTAAAAATGTATTCTACATGAATAATTTACAAAAATGAAAAATAGTTGAAATATAGTTGTAAATAACTGGAGTGAGTTTGTTTTTCTGTTTTTCTTTTGTTTTCTTATAGGCTGGAATTTACTGGGTTCATTTGATTGATCACTTCTGTGCTGGATGGGGGATTTTGATTGCAGCTATCTTGGAAATTGCAGGAATCATCTGGATTTATGGTAAGTGGTGATCACAGATTTGTTTAAAAGTCTCATACAGTATCATTTGATTTCTTTTCATTAAGATTATGTAATTATCCAATTTTAACTAAACATATAACAATAAAATATGATCTGTTGAGCAAAATACCTTATGAATGAAATGGAATTCCAGGTGTATGCTTCACTGTTGGCTTTTAGCAACACGTTTAAATGAAGACGGATAATATGTATGACAATCTCCATGGAACCCTGTAAGAAAGGGCTCACAGTCTGAAATTGTTTTCTCTAGGAGGGAATAGATTCATTGAAGATATAGAAATGATGATTGGAGCAAAGAGATGGATATTCTGGCTCTGGTGGAGAGCTTGCTGGTTCATCATCACACCTATCCTCTTGTCTGTAAGTAACAATATGCAATTAATTAGGTATCAATAATTTAACTCATACCTTTAGTTGCCAGTAAGGAACTTTGAGAACAATTTCCACAAAATAAGTAAACAATTTGGGGGATGAATAGTTTTCAAGTTTGTAGTTTTTACTGCTGGTGCCTTCATACTGTCTGTATTAAAAAGCTCTTTGCACTATTATTTTTAACACCATAAGTTTGAACATTGCCCATTTGAGACAATAAGGAGCTTTATAGAATTAAAGGTATCAACAACTTAAAATGACCAATAGGATAAAAACATCAGTAGGATAAACAAAAGCAAAACATAAATTTACTCATTATCTGAAAGATATGGTGAGCTATTTCTTAACTTCTCTGCCAGAAAATACAAAGCCAGACATGAACCAGATGATGTCTTTATTTTTCTTATTTTTTATTGTTTTTGTTTTCTAAGACATGTCTGTGTAGTTCTGGCTGTCCTGGAACTTGCTCTGTAGACCAGGCTGGCCTCGAACTCACAGAGATCTGCCTCCCGAGTGCTGGGATTAAAGGCATGTGCCACCACTGCGCAGCCATATGTTGTCTTTAAATAATTATTATTTAAAAAATAACATTTAGATATTAAAGTGTGCTATTTTACTTGATGGGTGAGGTATTTATTACCTGAAATTGCTAAAAGAAACTCACTTATGTCAATATATGCAATGGTTTATACCTATAAGTTTAATGTTTAACACTACTTAGGAGCTGAGGAAAAGTAAACGGTTTATTGAATATCTTTGATACACAGATCTAAGATCTTCAAAGAATAGTCCAGTAGATTAGGTCCCTGAGTGCGAAAACTGAGTATTTCTCAAGATGGAGAATTACTATGGTCCGGAGTTAATCACACAGGTAGAGAGTAGCAAAGCTTTGAAGATGTGTTGTTGCTCTCATGACATTCAAAAGATTTCCTAGAGAACACCATGGACTAGTTACATTTGATTCACTTCCATGGCATAATATTTTATTGTTTTTAGATGTATTAGATTTTGTGTTTTAATATTTGATATTGCTTCTAGGTGGTGAGTAGGACTATATTTGAATAATCTAAACATTTGTATGCTTTATAGCCTTGCTAGATGTCTTTGAAAGTGTCACTAAATATCACTGTCCTTATTTGAAAAGTCTTTTCAGTAAAATAAGCATTCTGTAAACTTACAAGATCTAAATAGACTTCTTAATCATTTCTTTTCTGGCCCTACTGGTGATTGCAACTAGGCCTTTCATTATCTAAGGAAGCAATCTACCACTGAGTGGCATTCCCCTCTACATGATGGAAAATTATGTTTTGCCTTTCTGAGTCCAGTTTATTTTGCTTAGCACAATGATATCCAATTCTACTTATTTTCTGCAAATATTGGAATTTCATTCTTCTTTATGCCTTAATAAATCTCCATTGTTTATATTTACCACAAAAGATTACAAAGAATTAGAACACCGTTTCTTTCTGCTTTTCTTTTATCTATAGTCTGCTATACGGAAGTGTGGATTCAATAGAGTCTCTTGTCTTTCTTACCTTGTAGCCTTATCCTGAGCCAGTTCAGGGTCAAACATCCAGTAGTACTTCTTTCTTTTCAGGACCTTCCCTTCTTTGTGTACCAGGAGCCTCTGCTAACTACACTTAGTTTTGCAGCCCATGGGCAGATTCAACCATGGACCAGAATCTCTAGTTTGTATACTAAAGGTGGCTAATGTTCAAACCATAAGCTTGTCACTAAGAAATGTACGAAAGACCAACCTCAGTGCTTTGAAATCCTGCTAAACTTTAAAAACCTTGGGGGATGGGTAGAAAGGGGTAGATGATGAAAACCCAGCTTGGCCCGAGCCTCACACACACATTGTTCTGTCCACTGAACTTGGCTTGGGGCTGTAAGTGTCAGCAATTATCAAGTGAGTGGGGTCTATTGCATGACATTGCAGTGGGGCAATGAAGTCTAGATGGTTCCTAGTCATAGCTTTACAAGACTTGGGGAGTAACAAAATGGATTTCCTCTCCAATGCTGACATAAGATGAGTCACTGTTTCACAGGATGCTATAAATAGATCCAAAACTTGTGAGAACTGTTGGCTTGTGATATGATTGGGATTGCCAGACTTTTTCATCAGAGTTATGTTCTTTGCCACTTAGATTGGGCTTCTGTTTCTCTTCCCCACACTGGGTAGCTATGTATGACCCACTCTATTTCACCATGTCATCTTCTGCTTCTCTACATTTCCCACCTGTTTTATCACTTAGTTTTTAACCCACAGAGAGGAGTGGGGAGGGGAGGAGAGCTCCTGGTCAGAGGACAACTTGTGGAAGTCAATTCTCTCTTTTCACCATGTAGGTTCCAGGGATTGAACTCAAGTCCTTAATCTCAGTGGCAAGCTCCCTTACCCAATAAGTAATCTTGAGAGGGGTCATTTTTTTCTTTTTCAATTTTCCAATAATATTCTAATCTCCCTCTCTTTGGAATAGAGTGCGTTCATTGCTAATCTACTCTTCTTATTTACTTACTATTCTAATCCACCACCCTATACAACACTGAAAAAGCTTCGAACAGATATTTCCCTCTGTTTCCCAAGTGATCCCCCAAAGCTGCAGATATACTCATAATAAAGACATACCTCAAACTCATAGAAGTTAGACTCCACTCCTATGGGGAGTACTCACAGTGGATGTGTCTCTGAATGTTCAAGAACTGAGTCTCTGCATTGAGCACTTCTGGCAGACTGTGTCTCCTTGGGTAAGAACCAAAACAGACTAAAGCAAAGAAAGAAAATGTATTTCTAGTACTCCTTGAGTACTGGTTGGTAACAGGTTTTGTTTGTTTTCTGAGGCAGGGTCTTACTATGTAGCCCTGACTAGTCTGGCATTCATTATGTAGATCAGGCTGGCCTTGAACTCTCAAGTATCTGCCTGCTCCTGCCTCCCGAATGCTGGTATTAAAGACTTTTCCCCCATAGAAGTCCTGATTGGTAGCTTTTGAAAAATTAATTTTAACTTAGCAAATACATGAGTCTTTATATGTGTGTATACATGTTTAATTTTACTTTGTTCTCAATAATTCTCTTGCCAGCTCCAACTGGTTCTCTTCTTTTCACATATGTAAATGTGTGTTCCACATACATGTGCATGGATGTGTATCCATTGAACAGTAAAATATACATTTAGTTGCAAAAGAATAATGTAAGTCAGAGATTAGCTATCAGAACATCTCCTAAATGCCTTACTTATTTCTAGTGAATTTTGAAAAATATCTAAAAATGATTTAAAGTAGTGGTTTTCAAAGTTCTTAATGCTTTGACCCTTTAATATAGTTCCTCATGTTGTGGTGACCCCCAACCATAAAATTATTTTCATTGCTACTTCATAACTGTAATTTTGCTACTGTTATGAATTGTAATATAAATAATTGTGTTTTCCGATGGCCTTAGGTGACTCCTATGAAAGGGTTGGTCAACTCCAAAGGGTCGTGACCCACAGGTTGAGAAGTGTTTATTGGAAGGAGGGTCTTCTGTATTTCAGGGTGGCCTTGAAATCAGCATGTAGCTGAGCATTACATCTTCCTGCCTCCATCCTTTGAATGCTGAGATTTCAGACAAATCTCACATTTTTGCCATACTACTTGAACTATACTTGAACTAAACTTTTTTTGGTCAGGAAGATCCTAGGAGGGAATTGTGCTTTGGTAAACATGTGCCAGTACTACATGTTTAAATTTGGGTTATGAGTGGGGGCGGGGGGTAAGTGTCTTGCACAATGAATAATAAACAGTTGCTAAGGAAGGACAGAAACATATCTCTAAAATGTACTTGTACATTCTCATTGGATTTTTAACATATATGCTGGCAAGCTTATAGCATAGAATGAAGCCATGGTAACAGTTCAATCTCCTTGTATATGCATCCACAAAAGGGGTTTTGGATAAGGTAATTAATTCTATCTCCTTGTACATGTATTAACAAGAGAGGTCTTGGATAAAGTAACTTTTTATTTAGTTTTGAGAAAATTCTCTAATGTGTTCTATAGTGATTGTACTAATTTACATTCCAAGAAATGGTATGCAAGGATTTTTTTTCCCGCACCTATGTAAACAATTCCACTATTGGATATATTCAAAGATTTGAAGTCAGTACGTTGCAGAGGTATCTGTACTTCAGTGTTCACTATAGCACTATTCACTACAGCTAAGGAATGAAAATAGCTGAAGTGTCTGCTAAATGATAACTAGATGAAGCAAATGAGGTACTTAGTACAGATACCAGGCATGGTGGCTCACACTGGCAATGCAAGCATTCAGGAATTTAAAGCATAATGGTTTCTATGGCTTCGGAGACAGACTGGGCTACAGCAAATTGAAGGCCAGCCTGGCCTATAGAGTGAGACTATATAACAAAACAAGAAACAGACAAAAGTAAAAACAAGAAAGTGTGGTACCTGTGTACACTGAACTCTGTTCAGCCATATAATGAGTAAATCTTCACAATTTTGACACGAATGGAAGGGAAGAATGTTAGCATAGTAAAAGAAATATTGCAGGAACTCATTCAGACGAGAAACCTACATAAGTTATCTACTTGAAGTGAGAGTAGAATGGCAATAATCAGAGGGCTTGAACAGTGGAGGTGAGGGTTGATGAGTAGATACTAAGTTAGAGTTCAATTGGAGCAAGGAATTCTGCTATTGAACAGGAAGGAAACAATGGACAATAATATACTATATAGTTTAAAAATTTATAATAGAAAGAATTATGAAAACAGTTGCCATAAAGGGTAAACTTTTAGGCAGTATTTAGCCTGGTATACACATTATATAGTATGCTCATATATGAAAACATAATATGGTACTCAACTTGTGTCAATTTTTATATTTTTGATTATCTGTTAAAAAGGAAATGGCTGGGCACAGTAGTAGACATCTTTAATGCCAGCACTCAAGTGTCAGAAGCAGGAATATGTTTCTGAGTTCGAGACCAGCCTGGTCTACATCAAGACCAGCCAGCGATATATACAGGGAACCTATTTCTAAAAACAAAAGAAAAAACTTAGGCTAGAGAGATGACTCAGAGGGTAAGAGCACTGGCGGCTCTTCCAAAAGAACCAGGTTTCATTCCCAGCATCCACATAGCAGCTTACAACTGTAACTTGAGTCCCAAGGCATCTGCTGTCCTCTTCTGGTACCCGTGGACACCAGGCCCGTACATGATGCACAGACATACATGCAGGCAAAAAGTCCACACACATGAAATAATACAAAAGAAAAAACATCAAAGGCTTAGCAGTAAAACACACCTCAGATTTATACATTGAATATACATTGAATATTAATCTTTTATGAATAAATGGAGGCTTTAAATTTTTCACAGTAAAAATAGAAATTTGGTTCACTTCATATTGTTATCTTCTGGCTTGTTACCCATTTATCTTAGTTCCTTAATTATAGCTTCATTTTATTGTTTGATAAATTTCAAGTTATGACTCATTTATTACACCAAGTCTAATCTTTAACTTGGTCTTCTTAATGCTTTACTTTCTTAGGCCATTCTAGTCTGGTCGCTGGTGAAATTTCATAGACCTGATTATGGAGACATTCCATATCCTGACTGGGGAGTTGCTCTAGGCTGGTGTATGATTATTTTCTGCATTATTTGGATACCAATCATGGCGATCATAAAAATAGTTCAGGCTGAAGGAAACATCCTTCAGGTAAGCACATTCAACTCTTATTTTACACAAGCACTTGTGATAAAATGCAGATTAATTATGTAGAAGAGATAAGAGAGTATAAGACATGTAAATAATCACTCTTCTTTCCCTCTGACTACTTCTACACCCAATAGTATCATGTTTGATATATGGTTATAAGATAACATATATATGAATTTGTGTATCTACTTGTATTTTACTATAAGTTTCTTGTAGAAGCTCATTACTGTATCCTCAGGCCCTATTACACTCCTCAGCATGTAACAATGGTGATGATCACTGTATTTGTACAGTCACTCTTGTATATATCAAAAAGCATATGACTCATTTACTTCTATATGTAACCTCTTTTAAATCTTCATCTGGCTGTATTGCAAATCCTAAGAGTGTATTTAAATGGAAGGAGCTTAAATTATCTGGCATCCTTTGTAGCCCTTGAATCATCTTTCTTCCACAGAGGCCTAGGGTGGTAGAGATAGGTCTTTATACTAGAACCACATGACAAGATAGGCTTAGGGACTTAATTTCAATAAATTCATATGCAGAACCAAGAACAGATCCAAATAAATGGCTCTGTACCTGAAAGTCCCTTATCTCAGTTTTTGAAACATATTCCAGTGCACAATAGTTTAGCTTTCCATCTGACCCTCTGTAACAGGCAATAAAATGAATTCAGGAAAGCTGCTTAGAGCGGCACCATTATTCTAATAGGCTCAAATACCTTTCTTCTGAAATCATTCATTATTTTTGGTTTAGTAGAATAATTCTATTAACAACTATAACAAATTACTTGACTACAATTTCTTGTCCAATGGCGTTTAAAGAATTTAGGCTATCACTTCTTTACTTTTCTGTGATTGTTATGTCATTGTTGCTAGCAAAGGCACTTACAATAAAAGTGTAGTTTAATATTTGCTTTTTTAAATGGATGATAGCACTTAAGTTCTAATGCAAGATTTTGTTGTTGTTGCATTTCAGCGTATCATAAGCTGCTGTAGACCAGCTTCTAACTGGGGCCCATACCTGGAAAAACATCGTGGGGAGAGATACAAAGACATGGCTGAACCTGCAAAGGAGACTGACCACGAAATACCTACTATTAGTGGCAGTAGAAAACCAGAATAAGATATCCCTTTTGAAAATATCTGATTGTTATATAATATGATTTTGTAGAGTAGGGGATTTTTTTAAATTTATTTGTGCGTTAATCAAGCAGGGAAGTGTACATGCCATGCTCAGTATAGGGTTCTAAGTATTTTTTTCACCTAATCAAGAATGAAATATAAAAATGTGAATCTATGAATGTTTAGTGATGTGCCTGTTTCCTTTTACGATTACCTATTTGTTAATACATACACCCAGTTCTGTTCTACAATGACATTTTGTAAGTATTACTGTAATATTTCTTTCTTTCTTTTTTTTAATTATACTGAAAGTTTCCTGTGAGATGATTACTTAGGAAATAGTCATGCTTTGTATTTGGCTATTTTAAAGGCATTATTTGTTTCTGTAGTCTTAATATACACTTTTCTTATTCATAGAATGGAGAAACAATAAGCCAGTGTAGTTAAAGTTCTCATGTATAAAAGTCACAAATGGGGCCTGGAGAGATCACTTAGTGGTTAAGAGCAATGGCTCTTGTAGAGGGCATAAGTTAGATTCTCAGCATCCACATGGTGACTAATATTGTCTGTAACTCCAGTTCCAGGAGATTCAATGTCTTCTTCTGACCTCCATGACACTGCATGCATATGGTGTACATACAATGCAGGCAAAACACCCATAAACAGAAAATAAAAATGAATAAATCTCTTTTTAAAAAGAAATGTCACATAATTTGTAGGAAGAGGACTGTATATGATATGACTGTTTAATACCTATGATCCAAATATGTCTAAACATGTCATCCATTTATTATAGTTCAGATTTTTTATGTAAACTTTAAAGTTATACTCTTTTTAGAGTGAAATGAGACAAAAAATGAGGAACAGGTGGCTAGAAAGGTATAAATCTAGAAAATGAAATATTGATGTTTTGAGTACATTTTACACTTCATAATATCTTTCTTCTTTAGGTTGTATTTGAAATAAAGCCATGGCTCATTTAATTTCTATTGAGTTTCAAAAAACAAGTAGTTCATTAAATTCTCTGCATTCCAGATTTAATTGCAGATAGAACTTGGATAAAATTGTTACTGATCTGATATTTTTTGATAATGATATATGTATGCTTAACAGATCAAGGGAAATAATCTTGTCTTTTATGGATTCGTTTTTGCCTAAGAGTAATAAAGTATTCATATATTAATTGATGTTAATTGTTAATTAATTGTCACTAATAAAATTTTTATACTCTGGTTTCCTCACAAATGATGATACCTTATGTTTTATTATGTATTTTTGACATATGCTTTAAAAATCACAGCTTAGGATAATAAAATCTACTCTAAATAGATAGGAAACATTTCAAGGGTCATGCTGAATGTTAGGAGATTACAACACTAAAATTGCAGGTATCATATTCCATGGATGTGGATTTACATTTTGGGAGAGAGTGAGTCCATTGTTTTCATAAAAATGTGAAAGGAACCTGTGACTCAAAAAAAAAAACTTTTAAGAACCATATACTACTAGCTAATTTGTACTTGACAACTGATTACCAAGAGGGAATAATTTTCTCACGCATCATATCTCCTCCTTCCTTCTTCTTTTGATTAAAGATCAAAGGAGCAAATCGATTAAGGTGTCTCTTTAATGAGTACAAGTAAGTGATTCTGAAAGGAGGTGGCATGCAGGCTTAACAATAGGCCTATAAGTAATTCACCTCAATAATTCACATATAAGATGAACTTTTGTTGATATTCTGAAGGTTCTCTTTGTGGGTTGATCCAATGTCTTAAGCAAGAATAAAGAGATTAAGTACTAGTTACACTTTATTTTATAGAATATTATGTGAGATAAATGACAGACTAAAGCTTATAATTTTTTTCTTTGTAATTCAAACTGTATTAAAACATTCTCCCATTATATTTTGGTGCTATATGAGGGTTGGGGTTTTCACTAATTAAATATGTTCATGCAAATTTTAGAAGTAACATTTGGAATCTGTAGAGAAAATTTGGGCAGAGAGAGTATATAATGGAAATAAATACTTTTCAAAATCTGGCCAAAAGGAGTAGTTAAAGACTTGTATAGCTAACTTTAAGTGTGTGAAATAATAGATCTTAATCACCATCTTAATTTATGGCAAATATATATTGCAGGGTGGCAAATGACAGCTCTTCTTTTCATTATAAAGATTTTATAATAATAGTAAACAGTCATCTGCACAATAGACAACAGCTCCATGTAATTCTTTTCACTTTGGTTAAACTTGTAGACAAATGCAGTATTAGGCTGCAATCCAGTAGATGAGGATTTTCAAACTTAAATGAACTTATCATTGCTTTTTTTTCAGCTATAAACTTTTGAACTGGCTTTTCTTTTCTGTACTGTATGCTTCTACATCCTTCCCCCATAATATATATTAGCCAATGCATGTAATTGATTCTTTTTTTAAATTTATTTATTTATTTATTTATTAAACAGATCTT
>LZPO01117006.1:81611-92812 GCA_001675575.1 Neotoma lepida | reverse complement strand
GGTTTATACAAGGTCACAGTGACTTTCCCCGGAACTCCTGTAATTGCCCTAACTACAATTGAGCAATTATCTTTTTACCAGAAACCGCCAGTTGTGGTGGAGCAGCGGCTTGGCAGTGTATCTTAACAGAAATCTTGACCTCCATTAAACGGTAGTTTAGCAATTCTGCTCTGGCTTTAGCTTCTCGGTCCTAAGGGAGGGGGTGTCAGGCCTAAAGAGTATGGGGGTTTCAGGCCTTAGGAAAGTTGGGGTCTTTCACACAAGGAGAATAGATTTACATATTCATCTGATATCTTGAATCCTTGCCATTGTCCTCATAAATCTACTTCACAGTCCAAGAAAGTTTCTGAATTGCTCTCATTGAAAAGTTGAAGAATGACATGCTTCCTATGTTATATGACTATTTTTCCAAAGTTGTGTATGATGCTGCTTTTGTTTCATTAGAATGTATGTTTATAACTGAAGCTTGCTGCAAATGAAGCTAAGAAATGAGTGACCAGTACAACCATATAAAATTTATGATTATGTTACTAAAGATGGGATAAATAAGAATTATCCCTAGGCTATCTATCAAACTGTAATACTTCTATAGGAGGAGATATAGATTTTCTCTCATATACCAGCTACTCTTGTGCTAATTAACCACAAATGAGGTCACCCATTGGTGAAGTTTTCTATCGGCATTTGAACATTAGGGAAAATGAGCACTCTTCTTATTTTTTTCAGAATATCACCTATTTATCCCTTCAACTGTGACTTAATTAAAATGGTCACAAACTAGTTCTTCTTCCTCTATTTTATTCTCCTGGAAACAAGCTAGATCATGATTGCTCATGGCCATGCACTAGAATATACTGCATTGATTGTTTATATTTTGACATGTTTCTATTAACTAACATAACTTTATGCTGACTGAGAGAAAAAGCAAGGCACACCAAGTGTATCCAGCAAAACTAAATTCTGAAAAACTACATAAAAACATGATTTCTTTCTTTTTCTTTTAGAAAATTATCTCAATAAAAATAAAAATAACTAAGAATTTTCCATGTTGAAGTTTTCTTTCTGATCACACATTCTCTTATTACACATTTCATCAACAGAGGGTTGTGTTGTTCTATTTTTTTAACTATGGAATCTTTTATAGTTGGAGTTACACCATATTATTCATTCAAGTAAACAAGTAGAGTAGTAGTAAAATATACTACAGATCACTGATCTACAACACCATAATCATAAATCTCTGTATATAAATTCTTATAGCATTGTGTGTTGGAGAGACTTAAAATTAGTCCTATGGAACAGGAAAGATGGCCAGTGGTTAAAAGTACTTGCTGCTCTTATAGTGAATCTAGGTTCAATTCCCAGTTTCCATAATCATGTAGTTTAAAACCATTTTTAACTCCAGTTCCAGAGTATTGAGTGTCTTTTTCTGACCTCTGTGGCATCTGCACACTTGTGGTACAAATAAACTCACACAAGCATGCACATATATCCATAAATAAATAAAATGAATTTTGAAATTAAAATTAGTCATATATGAGTAAAAATTATTAGATAGTGTTATTTCTTTTAGAAAAAAAACGGATAAAGAATATGTATGTTCTGAAAAAGTCAAACACAACACAAATTTTTTGAGTCTCTACCTGCATCTTGCTCTTGATGTTGCAATATAGTTTACAATATGATTAAAGTGAAAAGTTTATATAATCTAAGTAGGATACCTATTACAACTAATATTTCATTTTAAGTTACGTTGTTTTACTTTGAATGACATTTAAAGTTCACTGTTAGTGACCTTTTGGTTCGGAACATATTAAGGCATTTGAGGAAGGAATAGCTTTCACTGTGTTCACTAAGAGAACGAGTAGCATGTTCTATCCCAATTTTTTAAATTTAAAAATTATTTCATTTTAGTTGTCTGTGTATTGCTCTAAAAGATCTCTATAGAGATATATGTGACATAAATTGAAAAACATTTCCAAACACACACCAAAATGTTCTGGGTGGACTCTGATTATTTCACATTTACTTAGTGAGCATTTGCTGAATTTCCACATTGTTCAAATACTATGTGAGGTGATATGCTTACAACACTAAATAAAATACCCAAAAAACCCAAGTAGCATTCTAAAGAAAAAATACAAATTCCAAACTAATATTATTTACTCTATTTTTATGTTCATGAGGAGTATATAAGTATCTGGTAATTTCAAGAAATATCATTACATTAATAACAACTTTTTCCTAATATTCTTAACATTAAAAATCCCTTCTGTAAAATCTTGCTGAATACAGCACAAGGGAGATAAAAACGAGTGTGATTGAAGTGAGAATGGCATTCCAAAATAAAATATCAAGGCAAATCACATAAAAGAAAACATTAATGAAAGATCTGACCAATTGAAGTTTATATTATTAGACTACACCAATTTACACAAGAGGAATTTAATTTCAACAGACATTTTGATTGACAACATAAAGCATATGCTTTTTTAAAAATATTAAACAAATTTAATATTTATTTATCTTATTTTGTGTATATCAGTGTTTTGTTTCCATGAATGTATATACATAACATATGGTCTTGGTGCCAGTGGAGGTCAGAAGAAGGCATTAATACACTGGATGCTTAAGGGTTGGTTGTGAGCTACCATTTGGGTACTACCAAACCAGGGAGGGTCCTTTACAAGAAAAACATGTTCTTAACTGCTTCATCATCGTTCCAGCCCCAGCACATGCTTTTAAAATCCTGGGTATGAAAGCTTGTATCCTTAAAAATTACGACTTTCAGATAAAAATAATAACCAAAACCATCTTTAATGAAGACATGCTAGAAATACTATAATCAGAAATCAAAATGTCTTTCAGTATATTAGTTTAAAGTATTTGTAAGTATCATGAATGCAGTAAAAATATTCACATAGAAACCATAAAAGATCAAATGTAACAATCTTAGAGTTAATGAGAAAGTTTTTAGTAAATTGTCAAGTGCAAAAATAAAAATCTTAAAAAATTGGTAATCATTAATTGGCAAATAAGGGAGGAAACAAAAGGCCTACTTTCAATACAACATAATATACAAAATACTCAGAATCAAACAATAAAAATGAGCTGCACAAAGTTACAAATTGTGCTGGCACAGAGATAAGATTTACGTCAATTTATGTAGAGGAATAACATGTTCCTGGATGGGAAGACTAAACATAATAAACATGCCAAATTTTCCCAAACTCAGATGTAAGTTTACTGTTATTCAGATGGAAATCCCTACAGAATTTTTGAAAGTTGAGAAAAGAATTTTAACATTCATCTGGAAGTTTTTAAAAGTGAGAATGCCAAGAACTTTTTCATACAAGAAAAAGAGATGATCCTTGCTAACAGAAAAACATATCAAGGAAACATGTTTTAAAATACTGTGCTGTTGCTGTAGGAATATGCAGGTGTGGAAAAAGACTGAAACTCAGACTAAACATGAATATCCTAGTAGAAAACTATTGAACACATGAAAAAAGAATTATAGTTGAGAAAACACTACAGGAATGTACCTAATCAGTAATGAAAGGTAAATTGAGGTTTATAGATAAACCTGTATTTGCCCTTAAGACTCCTAAAATAATAATTCTCTGTGGTGGTATGGATACTAGTTCATCAGCAGAAATTCAATCACTGTATACTTTTTCTTTGCTTGTATATTTTATTTATTATTATTTAATATATATTTTCTACTAATACATCAGTTTTGAATGTTAATACACTTCATTGTGATATTTGCATATAGTTCTGTCTGACCTTCTTCCTCCTTTCCCCCGCCCTGTGCTTGACACAGCTGGGAATAGAGAACCTCAATTTTGCCTCGGATTGTCCTGTGGGTGTGCCTGTGGGACATTTTCTCAATTGCTTATTTGATGTAGGCGGGCCCAGCTCACTGCTGAGTGTTGCCATCTCTGATCATGTGACCCCGGTTTGTATAAAGAATGTAGCTGAGAAGGCCATGGAGAGTAAGTCAGTAAGTTTGTTCCTCTCTAGCCTTTGTTTCAGTTCCTGTCCTGACTTCCCTTTATGATAGACTATAAACTGTAAGCTGAAATAAACCCTTCCTTCACTAAGTTGATTTTGGATGTGGTGTTTATCACAGCGACAGAAAGCAAAACAGAACACCCTCAATCCTTGACATCTTTCCAATCCACAATAATTTCTATCCTCCTTGTACATCCACTATTTCTTAATTTTAAGTTTTTCACATTTGAAACTATGTGATATTTCTTTTTTTATCTCTAGCAAAACTTTGCTTAGGGTGATGTCCCACGGTTTCATTTGTTTCACTGTAAGTGACATGATTTCATCCTTTATGGATGAATAATCTACACTATACACTAGTCTATAGTATAGATACCCTATATTTTCTCTAGACACTTATTTGTTGATGGGCGTCTAGGCTGATTCTTGTCCATTATGCATAATATCACAATCAACATGAGTATGCAGGCATGTCTTTTGTACATTGACTTCATTCCCTTACATGTGTCCAAGATCATATGCTGGCTCTTGTTTTAGTTATTTCCATAATTGGTATAACAAATTTCATTCCCACCAACAGTATACAAAAATTCACTTTGTTTTGTTTTGTTTTGAGACATGTTTTCTCTTTGTAGCCCTGGCTGTCCCAGAACTGGCACCGTAGGCACTCACAGAGATCTGCCTGTCTCTACTTCCCGAGTGCTGGGATTAAAGGTGTGTGCCAATAGACCTGGTGAGGATTCACTTTAATTCATATCCTCACTAGAACTTGTTTTTCTTTCAATCATGGCCATTCTAAATGTGATGGAATGGTATTTCAATGTAAATGTACTTCACATTTTTTACATGGCTAATGATGTCGAGCCTTTTATATATTTATTGGCCATTTGGAATTCCACTTTTGAGAATTCTACTGTTCAGAGCATTTGCCCATTTTTAAGTTAAATTATTTGAGTTCAGATCATTAAGTTCCTTGATTTTTTTTACTTTTTTATTAAGAAATTTTTTATTCATTCTGCATACCAACCACAGATCTCCCTCTCATCCCTCCTCCCGCTCCCCTCCAGCCTGCCTCCACCCCACCCCACCCAACCCCCATCTCCTCCTCCGAAAAGGTATGGCCTCCCATGGGGAGTCAGCAAAGCCTGGCACAAATTTCTTGATTTTTTATGTATTCTGGGTATTAATAATCCATCCAATGAGTAGCTTAGAGACCTTTTCTCTCCTTTAACTCTGTTAATCATTTCCTTTGCTGGGAGCATTTTTACTTTGGATTACATTTGTTAATGTTTTCTTTTCATTCTATTCTTTTGGAGATCTACCCAGAAAACTATTTCTTACACCAGTATCTTGAAATATTCCTTCTATATTTTCTTCCAGTAGCTTCAAAATTCATAGTTTTACATTTAAGTCTTTGTTCAATGATGAATTTACTTTTGTACAAATGTGAAAGATAAGCAGGGAAAGCCTTTGCATATTACATGAGGATATAATTTTCTGAGCATTATTTGTAGAAGAAGCTGTCTGTTTTGTAGTGCACATTTTTAGAAACTTTGTATATAAGCTTTATATATATAAATTTGTTTGGGTTACTGTGGATTTATAGTGTGTCTTCAAATCAGGTATTAGTATAGATGCATCAATTGAGATTTGGTACTTTATGGTCTGCTGTTCTCCTCATTTTCACTTGTTGTAGAGTACTGTAATGGTTACCATCTCTTACAAATAGAAGTTTCTTTGATGAGAGGTGGGAGACATGCTTATCTGTGGATTTAGGATAAGTATTTAAAATGAAGCTAGCAATTTAGGTTTATAGGCAGGTTTAGTGGTACACACCTTTAATCCCAGCACTCAGGATGCAGATGCAAGTGGATTTCTGAGTTTGTGGCCAGCCTAGCTTACAAAAGGAGTCCCAGGCCATTCAGGGCTGCATGGAGAAACCCTGTCTCAAAAAACAAACAAACAAACAAACAAACAAAACAAAAAAGCAAGTTAGGTTTAGAAAAGTAGCAGTGGAAGATTCTCCTGTAGGGTCCATGGCCTTACTAGTTGTGAGTAATTGGCTAGGTTTACCATACAAGGTATATTTCCTTCCCATCGAGCAGATCTTAAGTCCAATTAGACAGCTGTGGTTGCCTCCACGATATAAATGGCACTTTTGAATCCTTGGGAATATTATGCCATGCCAGTCATTGCTGTGGTTTGTAGGCTGGCAGCTGAGTAGGACAACTGATGGCTTTTCTCCTCAGCAGCTGCTTAGCACCTCCTAATACTGTGAGTCCTCAGTGGAGAGGCTTCCAAGTCAGTTCCAGATTGATTCATCTAAATCTTGTGCTTTAAGTTTATATTGTCTTCAGCAATAGAGTTTTGCCTTCAAGTTCTGGGAGGCAATGGCAATAACCTATACTATTTTAGGACTTTCTTCGACCATTACCAACAACTTCAAGGGAGGTTTTCCATGCCTGGAACTCTGGTTTTTGTTAGATAGTCTATGACTCT
Organism: Neotoma lepida; assembly: GCA_001675575.1. Lineage (NCBI taxonomy): Eukaryota > Metazoa > Chordata > Mammalia > Rodentia > Cricetidae > Neotoma > Neotoma lepida. Next base: position 86,296 of record LZPO01117006.1, on the reverse strand, counting down.
TGCAAGCAGGGAGCAGTATTTCCCCAGTGGAATAACTTCATTCAAACTATACCTATCTGTCTGTTGGTCTGTTGTGGGTCTGTCTATCTATCTGTCTGTCTATCTATCTATCTATCTATCTATCTATCTATCTATCTATCCCCAATCAGAGAGTGATTGGTTACTCACACAGTGTATTTCTATGCAACCTTAACTATCTTGAAACTTGCTATCGACCAGGCTAGGCTCAAACTCACAGAGACACACCTTCCTCTGCCTCCCAAATACTGGGATTAAAGGCATGCACCACCATACATGATCTTCATGACCTCTTTTGTGAAACTGAGGAGAACCCAGGGTCTCGTATATGCTAAGAAAGTGTTCTACCAATGAGCTATATCCCAGTCCTTCATGTCTTAAAAAACTGAATTTGATATTTAAGAGAAAATAATTCATCTGTTTGAGTCTGAGATAATTCATTTAACAATCTCATGCATTTTCTAGCATTATGCATATAGCTGGGCCCTCGCACACTAATGCTCAATCAAGAAAATGCCCCCAGGAGTTAGCTTCAAGCCAATCTTTAGAAAGTATTTTCTGAATTAAGCTTCCTTCCTCTCAGTTGACTATCTTGAGTCAAGTTGACAAAAACCCAAACCAAAGCAAAACAAAACAGCAAGCACAAACCCTACCCCTTATTGCGGAGCTCTAGGCAGTTAAAGCTGGCATGAAGGATGTGCACTCCAACCCTATCTCTCACTGAGCAGCTACTGACAGTTGAACTGTCATAGGGGAAATGCACTCCAGGCAATATCCCTTACTGAGGAGCCATTGACAGTTAAAGTATGAAGGAGGTGCTGTCCAGTCTCCTTCTGAGATGCCTGTTCTTGGTTGTCAGCCTTATTCCATCTGGAATTAACTATAATACAAATGCTAGACACACCTGAGAGGAATTTTTTTCTTAATTAAATCATTACAAGTGAGAAGACCCACTTTTAATCCAGATCTTTTGACGTCAGAAGATCCACCATTACTCCAGATCTTTTGAGTGGGAAGATCCACCTTTAATCTGGGCCACACCTTCTGCAGGCAACCTATATAAGGACATGGAAGAAAGAAGCTTGCTCTCTCTGCCTGCTTGTCCTCACCCTCACTGGCAAGTCCATTCCTTCACTGTCACTAGAGCCTACTTATTTGGGATTCTGGTGTCTACTGAAGACCAGCTGAGACATCCAGTCTCATAGACTGAACAACTACTGGATTTGTGGACCTTCCATTGGTAGACAGCCATTGTAGAACTAGCTGGACTGTTGGGCCTCATAAGGTCCGGGCGTGAGGCCCAGTGTAACTTCCTGAGCCTGACTTGAGTTTGGTGACCTGTCTCTGGACCACGACTCCCGCCTAGGAGTGACTCAGCACAACCCGACCACCAAGACCGCCNCTACCTAGCTACCGCTATTGTGGAGAAATCTCATTGGCCCTCTACCCTTACCCCATCCCACATCACCCCAAGACCCCTTCCCCTTCACCCTACCCTTTATAAGCAATGCCTGATTTAATAAAAACGAGTTCCTGCTTTGACAGACTCCTGATCCAGTGTGTTTAACCCCGGGGGGTTGGGAGCTGGGTTGAGACATTCACCATCCTGCTCAGCCCCAGGAAGAGACCAGCTGGACTGGTTCTGCCTATGCCCAGAGTGCCGGTGGCGATAGATACTGACACTGGACCACAGCCTGTAAGCCAATCTAATAAAGACCCCGTCTACAGATCTGGACTCTTAAGTTCTGTTCCTCTAGAAAATCTAATACTCTATGCCTTACTGAGTTGTTACTGGCAGTAGAATCTACTGTGGGAAAGTACTCTCCTGTGTATTGTCCCCTGATATATTGTGCACCCTAATAAAGCTTTCCTGGGGTCAGAGAACAAAACAGCCACTAGATTAGACATAGAGGCCAGAAAATGGTGGCACACACACCTTTAATCCTATCACTTCGGAGGCAGAGATACATCCAGATGTCTGTGAGTTCACGGCCACACTGGAAAAAATCAGGCATGGTGACACACACCTTTAATCCCAGGAAGTGATGGCAGGAAGCAGAAAGGTATATAAGGCATGAGGACCAGGAACTAAAGGTTTTTTAAGCTTTTAGGCTTTTGAGCAGCAGTTCAGCTGCGATCCATTCGGGTGAGGACTCAGAGGCTTTCAATTTGTGGAAACAAGGTCAGCTGAGGAGTTGGCAAGGTGAGATTGGCTGTGGCTTGTTGTGTCTCTCTGATCTTTCAGAATTTACTCCAATACCTGACTGCAGGTTTTTCTATTAAGAAGACAGTTTAGCAATTCCTCTACACCGCCCCTTACTGAGTTATAAGCAGTTGATGATGCCATGAGGGAGGTGCTCAACATGGCTTATTCTTTACTAAGGAGCTAGTGGTAGTTGATGATGCCATGGGGGAGGTCCCTACAATGCAAGTTGAAGCTGCTATAGGGAAATATTCTCCAAGTTCCATCCCTGAATGAGGAGCTACTAGCATATGAAGTTTCCATCAGGGGAGGTGATCTGCAGTCCCTGTCTTAATTAGGGTTTCTATTTCTTGCATAAACATGGTGACCAAAATCAACTTGGGGAGGATAGCATTTTTTTATCTTACAGTTTGTTGTTTATCATCCATGGAAGTCAGTGCAGGAACTCAAGACAAGAATCTGGAGGCAGGAACTGGAGCAGAGGCTGTGGACCAACATTTCTTACTGGCTTTCTGCCCATGGCTTGCTCAGCTTTCTTTCTTTTTTCCTTCTTTCTCTTTTTTAAAATTTTTGTAGTTTACACATTTCTTTCCTTTATTGAAAATAGATTTTTCTCATGGAATATATCCTGATAATGGGTTCCCTTCCCTCTACTCCCAGTTCCTCTCCACCTTCCTTCCCATGCAGATCCATCTCCTATCTGTCTCCTATCTGTTCATTAGGAAACAATCAGGCTTCCAAGGCATAAAATAATAAAACAAAATAAAGACAAACACATCAGAATAGGTCTAAAAATACCAACAGAAGGAAAAGAGCCTGATAAAAGGCACAAGAAAGACATATAGATTCAGAAACCCACTCATTTACACACTCAGGAATCCCATAAAAACCCAAAACCAGAAGGCATAATATATACACAAAGGACCTGTAGGTAAAAATAGAGAAAAAATAATAAAAATATAAAATAAAAAAGAAAAACAAACAACAAAACAATAAAATGCCATGACACAGTATTATGAGTCATTGAACCTCCAAAGAAGTAATTAAGTTTGTTTTCTATTGGTCATCTACTGCTGGATATGCAGCTGACACTTAAGTGTAGTTTGCTTCCCCAGTGAGACTCCCTTGAAGAACACTAAATTTCCATTTGCATGTGGTTATCAATTGGAGATTGCTTCTGGGTTAGGAATGCGGCCACTGAGTCCACTTCTTTCAGCTGTAGGAACCCATCTGCTGCAGACCCCTGCAGGTCTTCCGCATGCTGCCTCTGTGATTTCATATCTGCATTGATCTTGTTGATTTAAAGGGCCTTGTTTCTTTAGTGTCCTCCATCCCCTCCGGCTCTTGCACTATTTTTGCCTTCTCTTCCTCAGGGTTCCCTGAGCCTTGAAGGAAGGGATTTGATGGTAACATCCTAGTTAAAGCTGAGTGTTCCAAGGTCTCTCACTCTCTGCATAATGTCTGGTTGTGGGTGTTTGTATTTGTTCCCATCTGCTGCAGCAGGAAATTTCTGTGATGATGGCTGAGCAAGGCACTGGTCTGTGACTATAAAAGAATTTCATTAGGAGTCATTTTATTTCTATGCTCCTTTAGTAGGACAGTAGTATTTGGTTTACCTCTAGGTCCTTGGGCTATCTAGTTTCAAGTTCTTCATCACCCAAGCAGTTTATGGAGTGGGCCTTATGTCAAATCAGTTGTTGGTTGGTTACTCTTACAACCTTTGTGCCCCCATTGCACTAGCATATCTTGCAGGCAGAAAGGGTTTGTAGATTGGATGGTATTTATGCTTTTCATTTGGTATCATTTAAAGTACTTTCTTGTACAAGATTCTTCATGTCTGAAGGAGTGAAGGCTGTGTGTAGTCACCAGCTTGACTTCTCCAGGTTCGATTAGTTTTAAAGTATTGTCTTCAGTAGCAGGGCCTTGCTGTCAGTTTGTGGAGAGCAACCTATAGTCTTGGAAATATCTTGGGTTGTTTGGGGGCTTCCCATGGGACTCCCTTGGCCAATAACTCAACTAGATGTAACCTGATACGAGAAGCTTCATTTGGTGACAAGAGATGTTTAGTTGTGGCTCTGTCTCCCCCATTATTTGGAGATTTTATTTAGATTGACTTTGCATATGTAGATATGTTGGAAGCTTCTAATGTATTACTACCCTTCGAATGACCCTTAAATTTATGTATTTCTCCTTGTATTCCCTCCCTCATCCGCTTTCCCCTTCCCCATCCCTGCTTGATCCTCTCATTCTATACCCCTCCCTTTATCCGTCCATAACTGCCTATTACATTTTCCTTTCCTAGAGCTATCTAGTTGACCCCCCCCAATCCCTCACTCTATACCCAGCCTCTGTGATTCTATGGATTGTAGCTTGTTTATCATTACCTTAACAGCTAATATGTGCATATAAAGATACATAGCGCCGGGCGGTGGTGGCACACGCCTTTAATCCCAGCACTCGGGAG
>LZPO01117006.1:57491-71369 GCA_001675575.1 Neotoma lepida | reverse complement strand
ATTAGGTGACTCACTAGTGGCTGTAACACTGAAAACAATGATACTCCTCCCATAGTCATGAGTTCCTCCCCCATCATTGCCTGGCTGGCTGTCATGTGCAGTCTTATGTAGGCCTTGTGTGGGCAACTGAAGCTGCTGTGTGTTCATATGATGGCCATGTCATGCCCAGAAGACAGCAGTTCACAGCCCTCTTCCCTATCATCCAGCTCTTACTTTCTGCTTCCCCCTCTTCTACAATGTTCCCTGACTCTTGGAAGGGGTGAAATTGGTGTCCCATTTATGGATGACCACTAAACAGTCACACATTCTCAATACTTTTAACCAGTCATGAGTCTCCATACTAACCATCATTTACAACAAAACAAAGCTTCTTTGACAAAGACTAAGAGTGGCACTGGGCTATGTGCACAAACAAAAATATTTCCAGGAAACAGTTTGACAACATTCCCATTAAGAAAATGAAAACTGTAGTCACCCTAGGACCTATGAGCTCTGCAGCCATGGGTCTTTGACAAATCTACAGTACCAGGGAGCCTTGCATGCACTCAGAAAATAATTGGTTAACCCCATAACAGTGATGACACTGTTTCCCCAGTGGACACATCTTGCCTGGGCATGTTGGCATTGTTCCCATGCAAGATCCACAGCTAAGTAAAATTATTGATGACTTTTCTTTCCTAGAGGCCTGCATCACAATTTCTATACTTTTACCAGTAAAGGAGCAAGATTCAAGCTCAGTTCCAGCTTGAGTTACCAATGACTTATAATCAAAGTGTATGGTGCTTTCAGCAATAAAAAATTTTAATAGTCTATGATTTCTGAGATCAACATTATCCATTTATGCAGGGTATCTCTGTTGACTTTGTAAAATTATGTTTTATAAATTAGCTTATGGAGTAGTAGGTTTCCATGTGGCTTCTTCATAAATCTTCGTTTTGTTAACCCTTTCCTCATCTGCTTCTATCCTTTGTTTTCTCACCTCATCCTTGTATAAATCTTGCTACCCCCAGTACTCCTTCCATGTACTTTCATATACCACGTTTTCTATAATTGCCGCTAAGGTCTAATTTTCCCACCCACATGGATTCTTTCTAGTCTCCAGGTATCTTCAGACATTCCAAGTTAAACACAAATCTAAAAATTTAAAGCCATGATCCATCCCTTCATCTCTGGATTGAAGTAAACTTGCCATTGGCATTAATTATTTGAAGGTCTAGAAAAATTATACAGTGAATCCACCTAGGTACTTTTTCTCAGTGGGAGATTTAAAAAAATTTACTCCTCTTTGAGATTTTCATATGTATTTACAATGTGTTTTGATCACATCAAACCTTCATTCCACCTTCTAGCTCCTCCCAGGTTCCTCCCCAGCCACATTCCCCTTCTAATTTCATGGCCTCTTTTCATAGCTTGCTTTTTGTGAATCTTTTTATTTATATATTCTTGGTTTAAATTTGATAGGTTATAAGTATTTAGAAATTCAAACATTTCTTTTAGATTTTCCAATTTAGTAGAAAATATATTTTAACTTATGTCTTAATGATGTTCTGAATTTCATTGGTGTCTCTGGAATGAGCTCCTATTCCATCTCTAATTTTGTTCATTTAGTATTCCTTCCCTTTCTTGGATTCATTTGGCTAAAAAGGGTTAACTAATCTTGTTCGTCTTTTCAAAGAAGTCTTTGTTTCATTGATTTTTTTGCATTCTCTTTATTTTCATTTCCATTTTATTAATTTTTTCTCTCATCTTACTTATTTCCCTCTGTCAAATGATTTTGAGTTGGGCCTGTTTTTGTTTTTTCCAAGGCCTTAAGTTACATCAGTAAGTTCTTTAATTTGAGATCCCTTTTTTCTTTGTAATATAAACACCTTACTCTTAACGATTTTCATTGTATCTCATAGGCTTTTGTCTGATGTGTATTAATTTTCTTTCAAATCTAGGAATATTTTTATTTCCTCCTTGATTTCTTCAATGATTCATTCATCATTCCATGAGGTATACATGAATTTGTATATATTCTATACTTACTCTTACTATTGATTTGTAATTTTATTCAATAGTGGTTTAGGTAGAATACAAGGAATTGTTACAATTTTCAGTATGTGTTAAAACTTGACTTGTGTTCAAACATATAATATACATTACATAATGTACTGTAGACTGCTGAGATATCTGTTAAGTCCATTTATTGTCATTTAAGACAAATGTTTCTCTTTTCATTTTTTGTTGGGATGTCCTGTCAATTGGTGAGTGTGGGTTATTAAAGACACTCACTATTATGGTTCTACTGTCAATCTGTAACTTTATATCTAATAACATTTATTTTATGAAATTAGGTGTACTTCCATGAGCACATGATTAAAATTATAATGTTCTCTTAATAGATTGTCCCCTTAATCAGTATGAAGTCACTTTATTTATCTCTTCTAACCAGTGTTGGTTTGAAATATACTCTATCAGATACTGTAACAGTTACATCTGCTTGTTGCCTCTATTTATGTGGAATACCATTTTATCCTTTCACTCCAAATCAGTGTCTATCCCGAGGCTGAGGCCCATTTCTTAAAGGCAGCAAATAGATTCATTTTTCCTTTTAATCCATTCAGCTTCTCTGGGTCTTTTGGCTGGAAAGCTGAGACTTTTTATTCAGAGTTATTTTTGGAAAGTGTGTATTGACTCCTTTCATTATTATTAGTTTTGTGATTTATTTGAGTTTTGTTTTGTTTGGTGAGTTATTGGTTTTGTTTTTTTGTTTGATTTTGGTTTTGTTTCTTGAGACAGGATCTCTATACATAGCTTTGGCTATCCTTAAACTCACTGTGTAGACCAGGCTGGTCTTGAACTCACACAGATCTGCCTGTCATTTCCTCTTGAGAATTTGTAATGTTTTGTGCTTTCTAATTCCTTTCTTCTTAACCATTATTCAAGCATGGCTTATGCTTTCCTATGACCTCATGGGTGTGTTTATCTTCTTGTTCAGTCTGAAGGATTCCTTCAAATACTTTCTGTAGAGCTCTCTTAGTGGCTATGGATTTCTTTAGCTTTTTTTTTAGAAAAAAAAACATGGAAATCTTTCTTTATCTAGTATGACAAATAGCTTTGCTAGGTATGGTAGTCTGAGTTGTCAGTTGTCTTTCAGAACTTGAAATACGTCATTCCAAGCTTTCCTGGCTTTTAAAATTTCTGTTGAGAAATCTGGAGATATTCTGATTGGCTTAACTTTGTATGTGACCTTGTGCTTCTCTCTTGATGCTTTTAATGTAGTGTGTACATTCTATGGTTTAGTTATAATGTGATGAAGGGAGGTTCTTTTCTTCTCTTGTCTATATGTTGCTCTATATGCCTTATGTCCAGATTGACATCCCTTTCACTAATTTTCGGGAATTTCCTACTGTGAATTTGTTGAGAATATTTTCTATACTGTCAGAGCTCTTCTTATGATTCTTACACTTTGTATTTTCACAGAATGCTTAATATCTTGAACTTCTCATTCATTCTTTATTAATTTACCCCTGCCTTTGTTGCAATGTTCTGATTTGTCTATCTTGTCTTCAAGCTCAGATACTCTGTCTTCTCATTGGTCCATTATATTAGTTGGACTTTTCATGGAACTCTTTGACTTGTGGTGTTTTTTGTTTCCAATGTTTAATTTGATTTTTCTTTATCATTTCTACTTCTTTGCTGATTCTTCTTTAATATCTTGTTTTGCCTTCCTTATTTCATTCTGGATTTTTAATGTTGTTTATGTTCTCTTGGGATTGATTCATGAGTTTATTTTCTTCTCTGAATATACTTATAATCACTCTTTTGAGGTCTTTGGGAATTCATCTAATTCACTCTCACTGGCACCATTTACTATGAGATTAGTAATTTTTGGAGGAGTTGTAGTCCCTTGGATTTTAATGTTTCTTACATTACTGTGTTGAGATTTACACATCTGTGCTTGTTTCATCGCTTGGATTTTTTGTCAGCTGTATTCTTTCATTTGAAGTATTTTCAGTGTTCAAGTGGGTCTACATTGCAGTAGGGTGGAGGTACATACATTAGAAGGTATATTCTCAGTCCAGGAGCTCAGGGTGCCTGGTGCAGCTTCTATATTACTTCTATGGGAGAATACTAACTTTGGGAACAACAACAGCTGCTAGATATAACCATTATGCAAATATCATGTTAGCCAATTAACAATAGTGATCCCTTTAAGTTCAATAATTTTTGGAGTGAGTTTCTGGCAAATCTGCACTGAGTTGATCAGTGTGGTTCTCAGCACTTTCCTTAGTGCTCTCTTGGTTTGCCTTGTCATGTCTTGGCAGCTTGGCGCTGTATGGGGAAGAGGTGAGTGGGAGCCCTTGGCTTCAGCATCAGTCTCAGAGTTCTCTGGTGCTGATGTATGGGGAACAGGAGGCTCTAAGATGTTGCCTAGTAGTTAATATGGACCTCAGCTGGTCCCTGTAGTTTGCATCAACTTTTTCTGTTCTTGTAGTGTTGGTGTGTGAGAGAAAAAGAACTTCCCTGGTGGTTTCCAACACACCTGCAAGTACAGCTTGCTTTGTCTAATTTCTGTGGAACTTGCACAAAGTCTGCTTGGTTCAGGCAGGCACTGATTCACTGTGATTCCTACCTGGTTTCCTAAAGGAGGTGTCATTTCAGATTAAGTACATTTTTTCCTAGTAATTCATAAAATAGATTTATTGTGTCCTTAATCAAGTAAGGATCTGCTTAGACAGACCAGTGAAGCAGATGTTTCATCATTTACTACTGTCCCAAAGCTTGCTTCATTTGTTTGTTTGTTTCTTTCTTGTTAAAAAAAAACCACAACAACCCACAAACTAGATCTTGTTATTTATCACTGGCCAGCTTAATAATCCCTTTGTAGCCCAGGCTAGCCATCACTTCATGGCAATGCTCCTACCTCAGATACCTGATGTTGAGATTATAGGAATGCATCATCATGCCCAACATTGCTTATTTTTTTCCTTGCTTTTGTCTGAATGTGATGTTTCAAAAGACTTCTCTTCAAGATCCCACATTCTTTTTTCTGCTTTACCTAATCTTTTTTTGACACAAAGTGAATTTTCTATTTGGCTATTGGTTTCTAAAATCTTTGGTTCTTTTTTCAAAACCTTTATTCTTTTACTGAATTCCTTACTGATATCCTACATCGTGTATTTTCTTGAGTATATTTCATTGAGATTTCTAAAACTCATTCTTCTGAATTTGTCTTTAGTCATTTCATCCATTTTGATATGTTTGGAATTTGTTAGCAGAAATTTATGTTTTTAGTAGCTGTCATATTTCATGTGTTCCTATGTTGATACTTGTGCATCTGGTATAATGGATATCCCTACAATTTTTGTGGAATGATCTTTCTGATAAGTAGCTTTTTTTTGAAGATGTATCTTGTAGTATCAGGGTTTGGGGCAATGCTGAATTTATTTCTGGATGGACACTATACTGTATTCTCCCTGTATCTTAAAATTTTTACCTGTATTTTTTTCTGTGTGTATATGTGTGTGGCTGTGCACCTGTCCCACTAGCACAAAGATATCCAAAGATTACTTGAGAAAGCTAGTTGTCTCCTTCCAACACATGGGTTTCTGGTATTGAACTCAAGTCATCATGCTTGGAGAGAAACCCCTTTAACCACTGAGTCATCTTGTTGCCCGCCTCTGTGTTTCTTGGCTATGATTATTGAGTTTGGAACAGTACACTTAGTATCCATTTTGGAAAGAACCATTGACTCTGAAGGTCACATGAGAGGGGACACTAGCAATAGAGGTAGGTATGCTGTATACAGTAGACTGTGTCAGTGGCAACATTCCTGGATACACCTACAGTGGGAGTGGTGGCCTCTATCAGATGATGGGGATTTCCTAATGCATATTAATATCGCTTGTGTTCTTTGAAAAAATCTCAGTATCAGATGCTCTAGCAATTGTGAGGGACCTGAACACTTACTTACTCTCTGTCTAGACACTGGTGTAGACACAACTACTTCAGGGTGAAAGGTGATGGCAAGAATCACAGCAGTCCTTATGAGGTGCTCAAACCTAGTCTTGCCAGCAGTGTGTGATTAGACAAGTAGCAGACGCAGTGAACTATGGTATAGGAAGGTGTGGTGACAACAGTAAATACCATGCTCTTCTTTCCTGCTATTGTGAATGGACATGCCTTCCCAGAACAGTGTCTCAGATACTCCCTCCACCATCTACGTATATCTAAGTGACTTTCAGGGTTTTTCTTCCCCCAATCCCAGCAGTAATCAACAGGAGTGGGTCACAGTTGAGCTGGGAAAATTCCACCCAGCTGAAATGCTCGAGGGAACTAGAGAAAAGTGGAAGGTGGCTGACAACAGGTAAAGTTTCCCTCTTGACCTTCATAGCTGCAGCCCCAGGGGTGGGGCAGGGCAACAGGCAAAGTGGAGACATTGCTCAATACTGCCTCAGCATGCCTGTGGGTACAAGAGAAGGTGGTAACAAAGAATTCTTTCCTTGATGGTGTGACAAACACTTAAGTCTAGTGGTGGGGGGAGGGGTGGTGGATATTATGCGGGTAACTGCCTTGGACCTGGAGTGAAGCTACACTTGACTGACCTTGCCCCTAGTCTCAAAGAGCAAGAGTGATTGAAGTGCCCTGGGTTCCCATTTGTCTCAATACACACCCACAACAGTGAAGCTTTCTCAAGCAGCTTGTGTCACTCACTATCTTGAGTCAATTTTGGTTTGTGAGGCAGCAACCTACTGAGCCAGTACAGTGGAATGTTTATATACGCAGGGGTTTCTGTCAGGTAGTACAATTCAAATTCAAGGGACAGGGGCCCTTATCAAGCAGGCTTCTGGCTACAGCCCCCTGAGAGTTGGATCAGAGACATGAATTCCTTTTCCTAAGCCTGGCTACTGAGTACATTTTAGGTTATTTATTTATCCAGGCTACAAGTCTGTAACAGTTGGGCAACTTTTCAATAGTTAAGGCTGTGCATACTCATACTGACTGAATTTACTAGGATTTTACAGTTGTGGTTCCAGGATATTTAATTTCTTTCACTGTGCTGTAGTCTTGGTTGTTTTGAGGTCTCCATTCCCCTACTGTCAATGTCCAGTGACCTCCCAGGACCACTCACCTCAGCCTGCACTCTTCCTTCTCTTGCCTTGCATCTTTGTGGATGAGCATCATAAGGGCTGCTTGCCCAAATTCAGCCATCTTACTATTCATCAAATGTTCATAAAATCAATTCAGGAAGATGTATGTCAAAAGCTTTGAAATATTCCTAGACTAGCAATTCAAAACCAGGAGTATAGCCTAAGAAAATACTGAGAGGTTAAGCTAAAGGTACATACCAGATTCCACAATTTCCTGTTCATTTAAGCAGTGTAAAGCTGGCAGATTTTGAAGTGAGTACACATTGTTACTAAGGAAATATTATGTAAACACTTCCCATTGTATTTTAGAGGTTATTTAACAAATGTTCAAATGCTTACTAAATGTTATGTGGGAATTTAGTGTATGAACCGTAGGACACAGATTTACATAACATACACACAGTACATATGCACCTAACAGACACTAAGAACATAAAGAAGCAGAGAAAGTGGGAAATTCCACTGAGGTTCAGAACGGTAAACTTCAGATGATATTGCCAGGAGGAATTTTATGTTCTAATTAATAATTTGCACTCTGGAACACATCTCTCATTTTACAGATGTTAAGATTTTGCTATATTTATTTGATCTATCCTTTTTCAGTCATTCCTCAGAAGTTGTCTACTGTGTTTTTAAGATAGGGTCTCTTACTGGACTTGGGGCTGACTAGTAAGCTCCAGGAATTGGTTCCTGTCTGCCTCCCCTGCACTGAGGTTACAAGTGAGGGCTACTATTCTGAACTTTTTATGTGGGTACTAAGGAGCTTGTGCAGTAGGCCATGTTCCATTGTTAAAAAAAAAACAGAAATATAAAATTGAAGAAATTTGCCCTGAATTTACTCCAATATTCTCATCATAGAGGTAATTATTAAGAACAGGTATGCTGTTTTCAGATTTATCTTACAGTGCTTCAATAACTATACCCATCCCTTCTCCTTCGTATACATGTCAGTCTTTGTCTAGAGCATGAATTAAGAAGTAGAATTGTTGGGTTGTAGAACAGACATAGTTTCAGCTTTAAAAGGCACATGCTAAACTGCTCTCCAACTTTACTCCAGGCCACAGCATTTGAGAAAAATTATTTTCCCACATCATTTTGGCAATTTGTGGGATATGAAATGTATTTTACTTAAATTTATGTTTCTCTTATTATTAGAAACATGAACATCTTTCTGTGCTCATTGATCATTTCATATTTCTCATCAATGAATTATTTGCCTGTACTTTGTACCAAACCTTTAACTGTTTTTTTTAAAACAAATATGTAAGCTCATTATGAATTCTTGATCACCAACTTGGCTCATATATGTGATATCTTCTAATTTCAACTTGCTTTTTAACAATTTTACTACAATGCTTTATTATTTAGTCTCTGTGTGTGCATGTTTGACACATGTGGAAGTCAGAGAATAAGTTATGGACATCAGTTTTCTCCTACCATGTGAGACCTGGGGATTGAACTCAAGTCTTCAAGGTTGCTGGATACTTGCTAACCCATCTCACCAGCACTCACATGTTTGTTTCTGTTGAGACAAGATATCTCCATGTAGCCTTGGCTGGCCTGGAGCTATGTAGAATCTGCTGGCCTGGAACTCACAAAGATTGACAGGCTTCCTGAACACTGAGATTAAAGGTGTGTGCTACCACACCTGGCTCTCTCAACTTGCTTTTATCTACAAAAGTATTTAAATAATTACGCTGCCAAAACCTACATCATTCATTTTATCAGTTTCATATTTTTGTATTACAAAGCCAGTGACACTCCTAAGTCATATTAACTGAAAGTTTTTAGTTTTTTCACTTAGATTTTTAAATCTAACTGATGTTGTTTTTTTTTTTGCTTCAAATTTTTGTTTCCAATTTTATTTCCTTTGTACATATTCAATTATTCCAACTCAATTCAGTGGAAACCATTTACTCTCTTTGTTAATTTTAACATTTCCATCATATACAAAGTTGCAATGTATCTTCTACTGTATTTTTTGGCTTCATTCAGCCTCATTAGTCTAATCACTCCTTTGGACAATGTCATGCTGCTTTAAGTATGTCTATTAGATGTTCTTATATGTTGTGCTTTGTATTTAATTACAAATATATAACTATTTGCTTCTTAATCCCTTAAGTCACCAATGGAAAAAAAAGTTGTTTCCATTTGCTTTTTATCATTTAAAAATTTTTTTCTTTGAAATAATGTTATTTCTTTAACAATTATGGTTTTAATTCGTTTTTATGATTTCTGGAGTCATTTGTTATAATCTTTTTCATATTGTTCTACTGCTGTTTTATGTTCAAAGAATTAGTATGAATCAAGTGAGTCCCTTAGCAAATGAGATCTTTATAATCTAGCAAATTTTAAGTAAATCTATTATTTTGGAATAGATATACATTATAGAGATATTACAAAACAGTGAAGACAATTCTAATATATCCCACATTGAGATTACCTTAATAAAAATCTATTACAGTACCTTCATAGGAGAGGATTTGAGCATATTACTCTCAAACTTAAAAGAGATATATTTAAGTTCAGTCTAGTACTTTTATTTATTTTTATTATCAAAATTTTATCTATTTTCACATTTTTATTATCTTTTTAAAAATTTCATATATATACTATATTTACATCATTTCTCCTCCTTCTCTTCCTCCCAAACCCTCCTAGGTATGCTTCCCCATCCTCCTGCACTCTCTCAAATTCATGGCCTCCTCTTTGCTATTGTTGCATATATGCACATATTTATATAAATGCATATTTATATTTATGATGTTTATATCAGGGATGACCACTTGGTACTGGGTAACCAATTAGGGAACTTATTTCTAAGGAAGACTAATTCTCTCTCTTTCAACAGTCATTAATTGTCTATAGCTTTTCATCTTAGGGGTGGGGCCCTTGTGCAACCTACCCATCCATGTTGGCATGTCAACTGCTGTTGTCATTGTTCATATCTTATTTAGGCAGCCATAGTGTTTAGTTTTTTGGGATGTAGTTCCTCTTTTATATGTAGGAAACACAATCTCACAGTGGGCTTCCTGATGCTCTAGGCTTTGAAATCTTTCTTACTCCTATTCTACTATGTTCTCTGAGCTTTATGTGCAGGAGTCTTGTGGTAGATGTATCAATTGAAGTGGCATGAAAGGAAAGAAAGTGGGATATAGTTAAGAGAGGATTTGAACTCAACCTTGTAACAAAATGAAACTCTGGAAAATAAATTGTACTCAGATTATTTTCCTTGAGGCATGAGGGTTGGATTTTGTACCTCTGTGTGAATCATGTGCTACATCTACCACTAAGTATGATTGGTGTGTAAGGTCTTGGAAGTTACTTTCTTTGAAGTGGTAACATTCATCAGCAGCTAATAAATAATATTGCAGCAGATAATACATCCATGTAAAATGGGTATAGTGGACTGACAAAAGAAATCTCATCAGAGAATGTATACCATTCATTAAAATTCCAGTAATACTCATTGTTTTACAGCTTGATTTTATGTCAATATGGCTTTATCTACTCCACTTTAGTATTTTCCTGAAACAACTTAAGTCAATTCATTGTAAACATTCAGTGTCATTGTGTTTTAAATGTTTTATGGCAGTATTTTGAGGTTTCCTAATCTGAAATCTATTGTAATGAGAAAGTTAAATTAGATAATATTTTTAAGAATTGAACATATTTGGACTTATTATACAATAATTCTCTGGGTTTACCATGCTTTATAAATAACTCATTCATTTAGTGCTGTCTCTTCAAATTAAAATATGAATATTTGGTACAGAGATCACAACTAACATTATCCTTTTCAGGGATTCTGGATTTCATCTTGTGGACCAGTATTTTAGTTCTGCTATTTCTAGACTGTGTTGTTATTTTTTAGATTACATGTTACTGATAAAATTGCAAATTTATATGAAGCTCTAGGAGATAATACAATGGATAAATGTATTCTTATCTTACCTTTGCTCACAAAACATCTTGACCCACTATAGGATGGTGTTACAACCACGATGTGACCCTGATACATAGCAGTCATGATGTTTAATCCTTCCATCACTCCAAGGAATTTTCCTGCTAACCCAATCTGTTATCCCTATCCACAACCCTTGACAACTTGTAATCTGTTCTTTATTTCTATACTTCTTTTATTTCAATAATGTCACATAATGAGATGATGGGTATAGTTTAGGGATTTGACTGTTTCACTCAGTATAATTCTCATCTAGATAAGAGGAACTAGTATTAATATGTTGAATATTATTAGGACTATGGTGAATACTATTAGTACTTAGTTAAAATTTCCAAATTTCCACATAAGTATAATTATTGGGGAGTTGTTACTGTCAGGAATGGCACATTCCTTTTGATTCCTAAGCTTTACTCTATGACATGGATGTGATACTTTATCTAAACATAGTCAATGAAGGATATTTGGGTTGTTTCACAGTGCACTGTTGTTTTTATTTTGTCACACTTAGTGAATTATAAGAAACATATCAGTTTAGGTTCCTTTATGTGTCCCCTTTCACAATATTATGACCTTAAATATTTCTTTTTACATTTAGAAACATAGCATTGTTAGACTTTTTGATTAATCACAAAACATAATTATGATCCCTTGTAGGGAAAGAAAAGCCCATAGTATTTACCCATATTTTTGCTTGCTAAATTTTATCTTCCTTTTTGATAATCCATCATCATTTCAGTTTCCTTTTTGTTTACAGAACTTGTTTTACTCATTGTTTCAAAGAGTTTCCTGACAACAAATTGTCTTTCTTTTCATTGTAGGCCTATTTTTCCTTCATCCTTGAAGCTTACTTTTGCTGTATATATAGTTATGAATTTAAAACATAAACAAACAAAAACATCTTTCTGTCCTCCATAGATGAGAAATTGTCATTCCAATGGTTTCCAATTTAAGGTAATTTTTTGAAAACTTAGATGTACACTGGCACATATTTCTTTGAATTTATTAGGATCCACTGAAATTCAAGAAATAGTACAAATGAGCTGAACAATTTCATATATGGACAACCATTCTTTGATTATATTCACCTCCATATTACCCTCTCACCCTTCTACTTCCTCCCTGCAGTCCCTTCCTTTTCCCTAATTGTCTTTCTTATACTTTGATGTCTTTAGGATTTCCTCTAGATTCCATATATGGGAGAATATGGGAAATTCTTAACTTTCTGAGTCTGGCTTATTTGGCTTAACTCGATGATCTGCAGTTGCACAAATATTCTACAAATGAATTCAGTCTTTATGGCTAAATACTACTCCATCAGGGTATTTGTATGGATATGTATGTACATTATATTCTCTTTATTCCTTCACCTTTTAATGTTTATCTAGGATTATTCTGTACCTCGGATACCATGAATTCAGTGGACTTATAGAACATGTAACTTTATGCTTTGTAAGGAGTTTTGAGAAACTTGCAAACTTAATTTCCTTCAGTGCTTTTTCACCCCCAAACTTTCTCCCCTCTAATGGTACAACAAACAATTTACTCTTAAAGTATACTTCTGAAATCCCTCAAGTCTCATCTTTTTCTTTTTCTTTTTTTGCCTTTTTTATTATTAAGAAAAATTTTTATTCATTTTACATACCAACCACAGATACTCCTCTTCTCCCTCCTCCCACCCCCAGCCTTCCGCTCCAATCCACCCCCCCATTCCCACCTCCTCCAAGGCAAGGCCTCCCACGGGGAGTCCCCAGAGCCTGTTACACTCCTTTGAAGCAGGTCCAAGCCCCATCTCCCACAACAAGTCTGTATAAGGTATCCCACCATAGGTACTGGGCTTCAAAAAGCCTGCTCATACACCAGGAACAGATCCTGATCCCACTGCCAGGGGGCCCCTTAAACAATTCAAATTAAAAAACTGTCTCACTTATGCAGAGGGCCTAATCCAGTCCCATAGGGGCTCCACAGCTATTAGTCCTCAGTTCATGAGTTCCCTGTAGTTTGGTTTGGTTGTCTCTGTACGTTTCCCCATCATGATCTTGATGTCCCTTGCTCATAGAATCTCTCGTCTCTCTCGTCTACTGGACTCCTGGAGTTTGGCCTGGTGCTTGGCTGTGGATCTCTGCATCCTCTTCCATCAGTTACTGGATAAAGGCTCTATGATGACAGTTAGGGTATTCACCAATCTGATTACCAGAGTAGGCTGGTTCAGGTACCCTCTCCACTATTTCTAGTTGTCTAAGCTGGGGTCATACTTGTGGATACCTAGGAACTTCCATAGCACCCTGTTTCTCCCTATTTCCATGATGTTTTCATTTATCATGGTATCTATTTCCTTGCTCTCCCACTCTGTCTTATGGCACATATACACAGTGGAATGTCAGTCAGTCATTAACAAAAATAAGAACTGTTATTTGTGGCAACACAGATGAAACAAGTGAAGTAAGCCAGGCAGAGACACACAAGCACCATATGATCTCACTTGTATGACCTCCAAAAGTGGAACTCACAGAGATTGATAGTAGAGTGTGGGTTATGAGAGGCTGAGTAGAGTGGAGAGAATGGAGGATGGGGAAAGGGTAGACTGGTGGGTACCAAGTTACATTAACTAGAAGCAAGCAGCTCTGGGAAACTGTCCTACTGTGGAGTGCCTGCCAATACCAATAGCTAAAAGAAGATTTTGAAAGTTTTGACCATCAAGAAGTGATTAATGTTTGCAGAAATAGGTATACTTAGCCTGATTTAAAATAACACAATGTATACATGCACCAAGGCATATTA
>LZPO01117006.1:27476-50491 GCA_001675575.1 Neotoma lepida | reverse complement strand
CCTCAAGTGAAAGTACCAGGCTCTGGGGACTTTCCATGGGAGACATTGTGTTGGAGGAGGTGGGAATGAGGGACGGGTTGAGAGGGAAGGCTGGGGGGGGTTCTGTGGTTGGTATGTAAAATAAATTTTTACATACATAAAATAAATTTTTTTTATTTTTAAATAAAAAAAGAAAAAACAAAACAAAAAGTCCTTTTCTATGTCAATGAATTCAAGACTATTCCCCATTTTCTTTTTGATATTATTAAATGTATTTGTTATTATGTTAAAGTATTTAATTCATTTGGAGTTTTATGCAGGGTGATAAGTATGGAACTATTTGCATTCTTCTACATAAAGCCATTCTGTTTGACCACCATCACCATTTGTTGAACTCTTGCTGTCTGTAGGTATGTGGATTTATGTCTGAGTCTTAAATTCAACTTTATTGAACACGTTTGTTTTTATGCTAATACCATCCTGTTTTTATTATTATAGCTCTGTAGTACAGCTTGAAATCAGGGATGGTGACTCTTTCAGAAGTTCTTTTATTGTATAGGATTGTTTTAGCTATCTTGTGTGTGTGTGTGTGTGTGTGTGTGAGTGTGTGTGTGTGTGTGTGGTGTATGTGTGTGTGTCTGTGATTCCATGTGAGGCTGAAATTTGTACTTTTAAGTTCTGTGAAGAACTGTGTTAAAATTTTAATTAGGATTGCATTGAATCTGTATATTGCTTTTGATAATCGGGACCCTCAACCAACCCAGGCTATTGGCAAGGCTATTGGTTGCTCTCCACAAACTGATGTCAAGGCTCTGTTGCTAAAGCCAACACCCACACTACTCATTAAACATGGAGATGTTGAGCTTGTGCCTACTTAGAGCTTTCATCCCTACTGATTATAGTATTCAGGGCACTGGAACGTACTTTGCATGCTACCAAAGGGGAAAGGTAAACACCAACCCAAGCTACAAATCCTTCTATCTACAGCGGTGACCTGCATGCATGATGAGCTAGTGCAATTGTGGAACAAAGATTAACTAACCACTATCTGATTAGATTTAAGACTACTCCATGAGATGGAACCATTCCCCATGTGACCAAGAACCTGAGACTAGATAGGCCAGAAACCTAGGGGAAAAAGAAATACTACTAAAGAAATGTAGCAACAAAATGACTCCTAATGACTTTCTGTTATGCTCATATTATCAGTCTCTTGTTCAGCCATCACCAGAGAAATTTCCTCCTAAAGTAGATGAGAAGAAACACAGAGACTTGCAGCCAAAAAATGTGCAGAGAGTGAGAGACCTTGGAGCCTCTGTCCAAAATTGGATGTCTTTATTAATTCCTGCCCCCTCATGGCTAAGGGAACCCTGTGGAAAAGGAGGTGGAAAGATTGTAAGAGCTAGAGGGGATACAGAACACCAAGAAAACAAAGTCTTCTAAACACAGCAGCAGTGCAGACACACATATGAACTCACAGAGGCTGTGGCAGCACTCACAGGGCATGGATGGGTCTGGGCCTGATGGGGTTCCAGTGGTGAGAGTGGAAGTAAAGAAAACTCTGCTTCCCTAACCCAAAAGCTATCTCTAATTGCTAACTACTCACAAATGAAAAATTAGTTTCCTCCAATGGGCTCTCACTGGGTATACAAACCACTCTGAAGGCCAGACCCCATGCTTAGCAGTAGATAGCTCCCACAAAACGAACTCAATGGTAGTTTTAAAGTTTTATATATGTGTGTGCTTTTGTTTTACTATATTTTATTATTAAATTTATTCATTTATTTTACATACTGATCACAGTTTTCCCTCCCTCCTCTCCTCCCATTTCTTTTCCCTATCTCCCCTCTGCCCCCATCCATTCTTCCTCTGTTTCTGTTTAGAAAAGGGCAGGCTTCTCATGGGTATCAATAAAGCATGGCATATCAAGTTGAGGTAGGACTAAGCTCCTCTTCTTGTATTAAGGCTGGGCGAGGCAACCCAGTATGAGGAATAGGTTACCTAGAGCTAGCTAAAGTGTTAGGGGCAGGCCCTGATCTCACTGCTAGGAGTCTCACAAGCTACAGAACTGTCACATATATGTAGAGGGCCTAGATCAGTCCCATGAAGGCTTCCTGGTTGTTGGTTCAGACTCTGTGAGTTCCTATGAGCTATGTTAGTTGTTTCTGTGGGTTTTCTTGTGATGTCCTTGACCCCCACACTGGCTCCTATAATCCTTCCTCCCTTTCTTCAGCTGGATTTCCCTAGCTGGACATAATGTGTGGCTGCAGGTCTCTGCATCTATTTCCATCATTTGCTGGATGAAGGCTCTCTGATGACAATTGGGGTAGTCACCAACCTGATCACTGGAGACAGCCAGTTCAGGCTGCGTATCTACTATTGCTAGGAGTCTTAGCTGGGGTCATCCTTGTAGATTCATGGGAATTTCCTTTACACCAGGTTTCTACCTGACCTCAAAATGCCCCCCATATCAAGACATCTCTCTCACTACTCTCCCCCTCCATCCACACCCAACCCAATCCCTCATGTTCCTATCCCCACCTGTCCCCAGTCTATCTAGGAGATCTCTTCTATTTCCCCATCCCAGGGAAACCTATGCATCCCCTTGTTGCCTAGCCTCTCTGTGTCTGTGTATTGTAGCATGGTTATTCTTTACAGCTAATATTCACTTATGAGTGAGTACATACCATGTTTGTCCTTCTGGGTCTGGGTTACCTCACTCAGGATGATGTTTTTTCTAGTTCCATCCATTTGCCTGCGAATTTCCTGATATCATTGTTTTTAACAGCTGAGTAATATTCCATTGTGAAAATGTACATTTTTTTTCATTCTTTGGTTGAGGGTCATCTAGATTGTTTCCAGGTTCTGGTTATTATGAATAATGCTGCTATGAACATAGTTGAGCATGTGTCCCTGTGGTATGATTGAGCATTCCTTGGGCATATGCCCAAAAGTGGTATAGCTAGATCTTGAGGAAGATTGATCCCCAATTTTCTGAGAAACCTCCGTACTGATTTCTAAAGTGGCTGTAAAAGTTTGCACTCTACCAACAGTGAAGGAGTGTTCCCCTTGCTCCACATCCTCTCCAACATAAGCTGTCCTCCGTGTTTTTGACCTTAGCCATTCTGATAGGTGTAAGATGGTATCTCAGAGTTGTTTTGATTTGCATTTCCTTGATGACTAAAGATGTTGAGCAATTCCTTAAATATCTTTTGGCCATTTGAGGTTCTTCTGTTGAGAGTTCTCTATTTAGATCTGTACCTCATTTTTTAATTGGATTATTTGGTTTGTTGATGTCATGTTTCTTGAGATTTTTATATATTTTGGAGATTAGCCCTCTGTCAGCTGTAGGGTTGGTGAAGATCTTTTCCCATTCTGTAGGCTGCCATTTTGTCTTATTGACAATGTCCTTTGCCTTATAGAAGCTTTTCAATTTTCTGAGGCCCCATTTATTAATTGTCGATCTCAGTGTTTGTGCTATTGGTGTGCTATCCAGGAAGTTGTCTCCTGTGCCAATGCATTACCTGATAGAAGAGAAAGTGGGAAGTAGCTTTGAACACATCAGAGATTTCCTTTGTCTCATTATACTTTGGGAATTTTTTTCTTTTTTTCATTTCTTACCATATGGGACTTTTTCATAATATGATATGGTTTCTGATTTTGTGTTTTATAAGATTTCTTTGATTTTTGCAACCATTGAATGAGGAGAAGATTGCAAAGGTAGACACCAAAGTAACTTGGAAATATTACACTGACCTGAATGAGCTTAAGGGACTGGAGAAGTTTAAGGTATAAGAAGGAACACTCAAGTCCATGAGCTCCCAATAGCTTGGATCAGCTATCTCTGTGGTTTTCCCCATCATGATCCTGACCCTCCTTGCTCCTTTCTCTCTTCAACTGAACTCCAGGTGCTTGGCCAAGTGCTTGACTGTGGGTCTGTGCATCTGCTTCCATCAGTCACTGGATGTAGGTTCTCTGATGACAATTAGGGTAGATACCAATCTGAGTACAGGGGAAGGCTAGTTCAAACACCCTGTCCACCATTGCTATGAGTCTTAGCTGGAGACATCCTTGTGAGTTCCTGGGGATTTCCATAGTTCCAGATTTCTCCCTAACCCCTTAATGGTTCACTCTGTCAAGATATCTCTTTCATTGCTCTCTTTCTCTGTCCCTCCTCCAACTCGGCCATCTCAAATCCTGATGTTCCCACCTCCTGCATGGGACCACCCTAGGCCCTCTGAATGTGGGTGACAGTAGCATGGCATGATGTATTTGTGGGTCCCCTGGCAATGAGACCAAGACTTATCCCAGGTACATGAACTGGCTTTTTAGAACCCATTCCCTATAGTGCAATGCTTTACTCACCTGTGTTGCAGTGGGGAGGGCCTTGATCCTGCCCCAACTTGGTATGCCAGCCTGTATTGACTACCCAAGGGAGGCCTTGGCCCCTGTGAGGAGGGGATGGGGGTGGAGTGGGGAGCGGTGAGGAGTAGTGGGAGAAGGGGAGGGAGGGGGAACAGGGGTTGGTATATAAAATGAAAAAAAAATGTAAATAAGAAAAGAAGGAACACTAAATTATCCAAGTAGGAGGCAACAGCCTATAATTGTGGGTAGCAATAAAGTAAATGTAAAGAAAAAACAAGATGTGCAAGACATTGTTCAGAAAGATAGGATGTAGAAACTGATGGGAGACAAGAGAAGCCTAGGGAGAAGACTAAGTCAATGACGATTATGTAATTAAAACTTAGCTGACTGAAGGGACCAAATATACCATAAATCCAATATAAAACATCAAAAAGTCAATGAAGTTCTTCATGAAGAGAACACCTCATACAGGCCTTTTCTGATGCACCCAATTTTATGTTAAATTGCCTTGTTACATCATTTCATAGTACCAGGTATCTTTTCTTATAGTGCATTCTAAGTGGAATTTCATACTAATTACTAATTCTGGAACTTTTGTTAGTATCTGTGCACCGTACTATATAGTAAATGTCATGGAATATGCTACAGTAATGCCTTGTATACCATAGACACAAAATGTACTTTTTATCCATGACATTTATCTGATTAAGAAATTTGTCCTTTTTATTTAGGGCTTCTACATTAATGGAATAAATGTTTGAAAATTATTCCTCTATCATGTTCTAAATTTCTTTGGTTTCTTTTGTAATGTTTCCCTATTCAATTACAGTTGTGTTCATTTGAGTCTCCTATTCTTTTTCTTTGGCTAATTGGGCAAAGGATTTGTCAGTCTTGTTTATCTTTTCAAAGAAACAGCTCTCAGATTTATTGATTCTTTGTACTCTTTTATTTGTTCTTACTTCATTAACTTCTGATCTAGATTTTATTATTTCTTCCTATCTACTGGATTTGTGCTTGATTTGATTTGTTTTGATTTCCCAAATTCTTGACTTGTATTATTGAGTCAATTATTTGTGGTTCTTCTCATTTTTTCAATAAAGGCACATAAAGCTATAAAAAATGAAATTTATCTGATTAGTCATATGGATATTTTTTTAGAACATGAATACTCCCTGCCTTTAGCTTATGAGCTCTTGGCAGTGATGGCTTGTGGAGGAAGGCAAGTCAGTCTTCCTCAGTGGTGTGATCCCAGGTAGGCTGACAATGCTCCAGTAGATGGACCAACACTCCTGGCCATATGGGCGACACCAATTGGACTCCATGAGTTATTTAAAGCAAAGAGGACATGAAGTAATGAAGTTGGGAGAGCGATGAGATGCAGGGAGATCTAGAGGAAATGAAGGTAGAAGCAGGAGTGCATATATGCATTGAATTCTCAAACAATAAATAAGAAATAAAAACTTAAAAACTTTAAAGAATCTATCACATATTACTGGCAAAAGAAAATTGTATATTTTTGTTCCAAGCACTTCAAAATGTATAATTATTGATTTCCTCTGCCTTGGTCAGATAAAATTTGTAATATAATATTGTGTATTTTATTAGTTTTTTGATAATTTCATACATGTTTTGTTCATATTCACGTTCATACTCCCAACTTTTCCCAAACCTACCACCCTTCCCTTCCCACCCAACTTTGTGTCCTTTCTCCCTTATCACAGCCAATTTATGCTTCCCCAATATTCTTGGATACCATTTTTATGAAAGATACTAGAGAAAGACATATGTACTTTTTTAACAAAAAATTTTTTGAAACATTTTCTAAGTTATTCACTTATTTGCTTAGTTTACATATGGGCACACATTTGCTTACATTGCTTTTATAACTTAATATCTTAATATATGATTCTATGTAAAATTTATAAATTAAAATTCTTTGTTAAATTATAAGGACATGAGTCTGTAACAATTGTGCCTTGCCTGACAAAAGTGAAAAATCACTCAAATGAATTTCACAGAGTCAAAGCATTTTGTTATTGCTGTTGAGGCGTTATTCTGTCCTTTGCAAAGCATCATTGTTCTTCTCCATTTTTTTACTCAGAGAACATAGAACCTAGCAGGAATAAAAAGCAAGATGCTTCATCTTCCTGCAACTTGATGTGTCATATTTTTTGATATCCATGGGAGGCCTGCCCTTTTCTTAATAGAGAAGGAGGGGAAGTGGATGGGATGGAAGAAGCAAAGGGAACGTGGAAGAGGGACTGGGAAGAGAGGAGGGAGGGGAAACTGCACTTGAGATGTTAAATAAATAAATTTCTAAAAATTTTAGAAAAAGAAATAAAAAGTTAAAATTGTTTTCCTTCCTTTAAAATGTGTAGCCTAGGCTGGCTTCAAACTTGTGATCTTCCTGCCTCCACCTTCTTCANCAAATCCTACCAGCATATGCCACCACAACTGGCTAAAAATCAGTGTCCTAATAGCAAGTTTTGAAATGCTGAACTATTTAGCTGAAGCTCTTTTCCTCCTTAATTATAGTGAATTGTTTCATAGTTCGCTTAATTTCCAATATAGTGTTCCAAAATGACACCTTTTTAGGGAATACAGACCTATTTTTAGGAAAGGTAACTTGCAATACAAATTGTGGATATGTTCCAATGATATAATTATTGAGAATATAGAGGAGGTGATAAAGTTATACTTGATGAATATTCAGCACTGCACATTTAATTAAAATAGATATTTAACAGGAGCTTTGTATAGACCAAGTAAAAATAACTATATATCTGAGAAGAGACTTACACTAGGCATGGGAATAAGAAAAGAGAGTTTGGATGCCACCAAAGGAGACTTGATATGATTTGTTTCTCTTTCCTTGAGGTCCTTTTATATAATGGTGAATATGTGTAACAAGAATTTCACCATTGTAACTATTTTAAATTATACAATCCAGGGGCACTTAGTTTAATCACAAAATTACTCAGAAATCACCACTATCCTGTCCCAGAACTTCTCCCTCAAAGAAAAACCCAAAACAGATAATTTTATTGTAAAATGTAGATTAGAGAACAATTCACTCTGGGATTGAAAACATTTAAGTATAGAAAAGATAGCTTCCTGTTGAAAAAAATCCAGGCTATCTCCAAATTTTCCAATCATTCCATTTATCTTCTCTGGACCTATCTCTTTAAATGTAGACTACATATCAAAGCAGCTATCACAGACACCATCATCCACAGCCTGTTCATAAACATAGACTGACAGTTGACTTCAATTTATTAGATCAATTTGTTTAAACATCCACTCTTGATGTAAAAGAGAAGCCCATTCAGAACACAATATGAGACTCCATTGAGATAATGTACTTTGGTCCCTAAAACTCATATGCATAAGAATCCCAAACAAAGCCTAGTTGTGTGGAAATGGAAAGATATTCTTGTAGTTATTGATTTAAAGGAGAGAAAAGAAGTTGGTGGTAAAATGTTACACATTTTACTGGAGTGGAGAAGTGAGTAATACATGGGTGAGGAAGGAAGGAGAGATAAATAATATTAAGAATGTTTTAAAAATCTTTGGAGAAATATTTTATGTTTACTTAATATATGTGTGTGTGTGCGTGTGTGTGTGTGCATATACACATATATTTAAATGGAGTTATGCCATATGGAGTGATAAAGATCCCCCTAAGAACCACAAACTCATAAACTATCTAACACAAAACCAAGTGCCTGCTATGGGAATCCTTCCATTGAGTTGTTGATCAAGTGGTTCAAGCCACTCCCTATCACCCTTGGTTGTCTCCTAGAACTTGAAGATAAGACCCAATCCTGAAGATACCACACACTTCAGACACAAGACTTGGAGGAATCAAGGTGGAACTCTTATAGTATTAGAAGCTGCAATGCAAGCTCCTAAGGAAAAAAGCAATCCGTAATCCTACCCACGTGTAAAGCCTAACAACATAGCAATGACTGGTGGCCAGACAAGATATCCCTGGTGTGCAATAGTGACACTTTTAATCTTGGGGATAGCCGACAGCTATATAATTGTATCTAAGTCCTGTTCAATAAAAAGGTATTCATGACCATTAATTCCTGACTACATTCTAAATGTTTATCCTTATACCTACAGGTAAGTGTAGTTCATACCCATCATTAAAGAAGGTTCTTTTTTTTCAGGAGATAGTAACTATTACAAAGATTCACAACTCTCCAAAATACAGAGAAAAGTGACAGAGGGTGCATGACCCCAATTGATCCATCCACAATGAGACCCTTAGAGCTAAGGCTTGGGGAAACTCAGAGAAAATGGGCAGAAAGATTGCAGGATTCAGAGGACCATGAAGTCTGCTGTGAGATAGTGTCTGTTAGACATGACAGGGAAGCTGCACCCATGGAATCTTAACAGTATGGTTGTTTAAATAAGACCCACATAATTGCAACTCCAGTTTACATGCCAATGTGGATGGGGAAATTTCACAAGGCCCTGTCCTTAGGTCAAAAGCTATAGGCAATCAATGGCTTCTGAGAGAGAATCAGTTTTCTCTGCGACAAATTCCCTGATAGGTTACCTAATCCCAAATAATCAGTCTTAAACACATGTACATACAACACTCAATGGACTCAATAGGTTGTGTGTGTGTGTGTGTGTGTGTGTGTGTGCCTAGTAATTGTAATGAAAGAAAAAGAGATTGTTAATATGAGGTGGAGTAGGAAGGACATAGGGACAGTTGGAGAGATGAAGAAGAGTGGTGGAAATGAGAAATATAGCCTTCACATAAATGCTAAAAAAAGTGTTAACCTAGAATTTAGTGCTTCCTGATTGAAAAAGGATATCAAGGAAGCATCTAAAATGCTAAAAAAAATATTGCATGTCATTGTAAAGAAGGAACAAAAGAGAACAATAGAACAGGAAGTGGATGGGGTGTTATAGTTTAAGACAGAAAAAACTTAATGTAATGGAGGCTACAACACCTTCCATTGAAAGTTTTCTTCAACGGTGCAGAGCAGTCTTGACTGCAATAGAAGAGAAAAATGAACTGATAATTGATTTTCTTTCCCAAAAGGCAATTCTCCTTTCATGGGCACTGTGCAGAGCATTGTCTGCAGAAACCTGCCAGATGGTCTGAGTGAGGTGGGAGATAAAGCATGATGATACGAGGGAATACAAATCAGTCATTTTTATTGCAGACTTGATTCGAATTTGATTGGAATGGCAAAGCAGCAAGGGGTCTTTTTTAGTATGCACTTGCTATTGTTCTTTTGGGAGTCAATTTATTTTGCTATTTTACCTCAAGCCTCACAATTATACACAAAACCAAAGGCTCTCAGCAAAACTTTCTTAGCTTGTTGTCCCCAGAATGAGGTCAAATTCCATCTCTGGGTCAAGTTATAATTCATTAGAAAAAAGAACAACACCAAGGCTTTGAAACAAGTGGACCAAATATTAAAGAGAATATCCTTCCAGTCTACACAAACTGTTTGGGAAGTTGCAGTAGGCAGAAACTAGAATCATTTTACTGTAATGTGTTTTCCACCACTTTTACAGACCAAACACTCTGAAGTATTCACCTTCATGATGGCAATGACAGCTATATTCACTTTCTCAGAACAGATCAGGATAAAGGGACCAAGGTAATCTTCAATCTGAGAAGATATGCATGCTCCAACCTTTCTTTGTAATTGAGTTGCTTAGAATTTGTAATGCATTTCCAAAGCAAAGGCACAGTTAAACCTTTAAGGCTAGAAAATAATGCTGAATTAAACCTGGGGCCTTGGTTTGGGGTTATAAAGTGAAAGAATGTGGAAATAAAGTATTTTCATTCTCTATACAGGGTAAGATAAAATTTTTAACTTTTTCAGGACTTCATGTATGATATTCTATTTAGATCATTTCACATTTCTTTCTCTTCCCTTCAATTCCTCTTATGTCATCCACCAAGTACCTCTTAAATTCATGACTTCTTATTCTCTAATTAGTACACACACACACACACACACACACACACACACACACACACATGCATGCATAAGTCTCTTTAGTGTTATGCATATGCATGTGTATTTAGAGATGATGACTTGGAATTGATAACCTAGAGGGGTGCTCATCCCTGGAGAAGACTGAGTCCCCCTCTCTCAGCAGCCATTAATTTCCAGTACCTCTTTTTCTAGAGTTGAAGCACTGTGAAATTTCCCACATCCACTTTGGCATGTTAACTGGTGCTGTCATTGTGCAATATGGTTTAGGCATGTTGCGATTTCATGGGTTCACTTGCCTAGAAGACACTATCTCACGGCATACATCCTGGTCCTCTGGCTTTCACAATCTTTCCTTTCCTTCTTTTGTATTGTTCCCTGAGCCTTAGTTGTAGGGGATATGTTATGAT
The DNA here is from genome assembly GCA_001675575.1 of Neotoma lepida. Lineage (NCBI taxonomy): Eukaryota > Metazoa > Chordata > Mammalia > Rodentia > Cricetidae > Neotoma > Neotoma lepida. The sequence continues at coordinate 39,765 of LZPO01117006.1, read as the reverse complement.
CTGTCAATTGAGGATGGGAAGCCCACAGTCAGTTGTTCTCTGTATTTTGACTAGTTGTGAATTCTATAATCTCCTCCATCTGCTGCAAAGAGAAGCTTCTTTGATGAGGGATGAGAGCTTGTCTATGGATGTAAGGATAAGCTTTTAGAACCCAGTTTTACATTATGCTGGCTTAGGGAAGTGGCAGGTTTTCCTCTAGGGTCCATGGTTTCACCAGCCATGATTAGTGGACTATGTTTACAGTACAGGAAAGGCAGGCCTTTATCTGGGGGCCTACACCAGCACTTTTCACAAGGCTACAAAAAAATGCCATGCCCTTAGAATCCCTAATATTCCCCCTACCCACCACCATGGCATTCTAAGGAGGCATTACCAATTTCTTAAAACGCTGGAGTATCCAAATTGATTTGTTCCAATATAATTGTCATGCTTTCTTCTTGGACAAATCATTTTACAAGCTAGGGTTAAGCAAAAAGCAATGTGCTTTAAGAATCTCTCATGAACACATATCAATCATCCCTAACTGTTGGCATAGATGGCTAAATTATTTAAACACAATTCTTATTAATACAAAAAATTATCACCAATCAGCAGATTTCATTTTGTTAACACTTAAGAGCATATTTAAGCCAACTATGAAAAAAATGGAGCTGAAGATTAATATTAAGTCTAGTTATTCCTGAATGTTTTTCATCTGAAGATGCATCTGGTTTTAGTTTCTTATTCTTTAGTTCTTCATGTTGCATATATATACATATATATATATATATATATCACAAATCTTTGCTATAAGGCATAATGTATAGATGAAGAATAAGATTAGGCAAGGATGTGTGAATTGATTTCTCTGAGATGTACAAACCAGGCAATACACAAGTGAGTGAGACACATAAGCTAGAAAAATCAAACTGTAAAGAAAATGCTCTCTCCAAGGGCCAATGAATTTATTCACCATGAGCTCATTTATTCCTTAAGCACAGCTAGTTTGAGAAAGGAGATCCCAGGGCATCTTCCCAACTGGCTATCTAATAAGGACAAATCTGTGCACCATACAGTGGGTATTTTGCCTTGCATTTTCCCTTTTTTTCTCTCCTTCTCTCTCTCTCTCTCTCTCTCTCTCTCTCTCTCAGTTTATGTATATAGCTATGCAGTGATTGCAGAGGACAGAAGAGAATGTCAAATGCCCTGGTACTAGAGTTACAGACAGTTGTGAGCTGCCATGTAGGTGCTGAGAATTGGACCCAGGTCCTCTGGGAGAGAAGATCATGCTCTTAACCACTTAGCCATGTCTCCAGCCCCTATTTCTCCTTTTTCAATTACAGTTTTAAATTTCACGCAAACTCTGGATTTTTGGAGACTCTAGTAGTAGAAATTCTGCTAAAAGTGGACAAAAAGTATTATGTGTTAATTATGTGACACTATTGCACATACTATTGTTAATAACTATAATATTAGCAATAGCCATATTTATGTTATTATGTTATTTCTTATCAGTGTTTGAGATTAAACCCAGGCCTTCACACATGCCAGGCATGTCTTCCCTAAAGTTCTATTGTTAGAATAAAAGAACACAGATTGAAACCAAGGTCTGTCAGAGAAAATCTCTTCTCTAAATTCACTGTATTAAAAATGGACATATGCATTCTAGGAAGTACACGAGATAGTTTACTTGGGTCCTAGTGATTTAAAGAAAGAAAATTATTTAACTAAAAATATCCCTTTCCAAAATTTACCAAAGTTTAGTATATAAGTTGACACAGGCACCCTCACTAGATCCAAAATATGTACTGTCAATACTGTATGTGGTATGCATAGTATGTACGGTATATACTTTATGTGATATGCATAATATGTACTGTATATAGTATATGTGATATGTATAGTTTGTACTTTATATAGTATATGTGGTATGCATAGTATGTACGGTATATACTTTATGTGATATGCATAATATGTACTGTATATAGTATATGTGATATGTATAGTTTGTACTTTATATAGTATATGTGGTATGCATAGTATGTACTGTATGCGATACAGGATTAATGCCACAAAAATGTGGCTTTTGGCCTATTTCTACACTTTACAATTTCTTTGTTTTCATTTATGTTCATGTTTGAACTACATTAAGGAATTTAGAATGGACAAGTTGTTTTTTTAAAGTAAACTTTTTTATACATAATACTAAATTCAAGCATGAATAAAAAAAGGTGGGGCTGAACTTGTTTTTAATCAGACAGCAATGATTTTAAATGATACACTACTGTACTGTGTTGCTTCAGTAGGGGTATTAAGACCCAAAATTCTTCAGTGAACACTCTCTAACCCACTGAAAATTATTAAACTGATCAGTTTCTCCTTCAATCCCTTTTACAAGTCATATTCTACAGTCATAATGTCCAGTCTTTTAAAGTAATGTTCAGTATTTTTAAAGCCTTAAATATAAGAGCTACACTGATCAATATTGGAATTGTAATTTCATTATCTTATTGTCTTGAAGCAATGGCTTTTGGTGTATTAGTTACCATATGGGTGACCTTTTTAGAAATCATGAAGTTCAGTTTTTGTCTCAATGATTTTTTTAGAGATTAATATTCTGAGTTTCCAGTCCACTGAACTATTATGTTCAGGTTCTTTCCTTCAGTGAATTAAGATAATTAAACAATGAAAGCTGTACATTAACAGTTATACAAACACAGACCGTGTGTTTGAAAACACACTTCCCACTTGACAAATGGCAATTGACAAATTGCCAATCGCAATAGCGTTGCTACAGCCTCCCACCTGGTGGCAGCTTCTTGCATTGCAGCAATCATGCTTGTCCCAGAACTGAGGTATAATAAATGCTCAACAGCAGCAGAAGGACACTTACACCACGGAGAGTAGATGGGTCAATCAAAGTAGGACATATGAAGCAAGAAAGTGCATACTTGAGAAGAATGGATATCACATGCCACCAGAGATAGGCTTCAGGAAGATATATTGCCAAGAAAAAGGAATAGTCTGAGAAGAAATTGGCAGAGAGCAATAGTCATTCCAGAATAAAACTCATTTCTAAGGTCAAAATTATTAAAAGAATAGGCAATTATGATGCAGAAAATTCTAGCAAAACAATAATACACCCCACTTTCAAAAATGGACAACAAAATGAGATCATGATGTCATACACCAAGTACAGAACTGTGAATGGAAGCATGGTGCACTTTAATAACTTGAGCTGATTTCATGATTAGCTGTCAAGTTATGTACAGATATTAGGGACTTAGGTATTGGAATTCCTGGCCACTCCCCAGCTAAGTAACTTCACATTCGCACTTCGCACTTGTGCAAAGGGAAATCCCGCCTCTTCCTCCCTCTCCTTGTCTCTCTCTTCCTCTCTCTCTCCACATGCGGCCGTGCGCGTTCTGTCTCTCTCTCTCTATCTCTCTCTCTCCCCGCCATCTCCCCCCCCTTTCTAATAAAGCTCTGATACTGGGTTTTGTCATGCCTCGTGACCTTTTCTCGCATGGTAACTGCAGTGCTACAAAATACCAACAAAATACTAACATTGCCGAGACAAGGCAGGCTCTCCCAGTGGGACTCTCTACATCTGCCCGGGACCCTGCACCGAGGTTCTGCTGTACCCACAACTGCCACTTTTTTCATTTGCCCAGCTGCTGCCGAACTGCTCTGCACACACACGGGTTGCTCCAAAAGGGTGAGTTTTTTCCCCAACCCCTTGCCACTTCCCACGACTGTAGCATGAGATCTATTTCTCACTATCAGATGCGCTGCATCCTCAGGCTGCTTAGGGCCTACACGTTTCACTGACTCGACGAGTGGTAAATGCTGTAGACTCCCGGGGAGTCACTGCCTATGCCAGTGGGGCCCTCATTCTCACTTGATGAAGGGAGAAATGGCTTGTGCCTGAGACCCGTTCTACCGAGCGTACAGGACCTTGGTAGTCGATCATTGCTTTTTTCTGTGCCCGCTTATAGACCTGTTCTGCCGAGTGTCAGGGACCTTGGCTTTTGGGGGTCATTGCTTTTTTCTGTGCCTGTTTATAGACCCATCCTCCTTGCGTCTGGGACCTAGTTGGAGGGTCATTGTGTTTTCTTTTCTTTTTACTTTATAGACCTTGGCTAGCATCCGGTGGCTTTTTTTATTTCTCTCTCAGCTGCAGTCATGGGACATAAGGCTTCTTTCTCCCACCCTTTTTCTAAGAAATATGGCTGCTTAACGGCTGCTCAGACCCACTTCTGCAGTGAACAGGCAAATAAAAAGTTACCGTATCTCTAAGCTTTCTACCTAAGCACTTTCTTAGTCTTTTCTTCTGCCCATGTGTAAGCTAACCCTGGAAATCTCTGACTCCAAAGAACTTTTCCCGCCTATCTGACTTCCGCTCAGCTCCCTGGTATTGGGCAGGTCCAAAGAACTTCCATGCTCTGGTAATAGGTGGGCTCTTGGAATCCGCCTATCTGTTCTGCTCCACCCTTCAGTAATGGTGGGTTCTGGCGGGCTCTCCCAAACTCAGTTCCGCCTATCTGCCTTCTGCTCCAGTAATGGCGGGTTCTCTGGAACTCTAACTTCTGCCTATCTGACTTCTACTCAGCTCTCCTGGTATCTAGCAGGTCGTTCCAACTGCCCAACTCTGGCTCTGACTTTCACTCTTCCTGTTACTCTTTCTCGAGCTGCCCTAAAAATTAGAGAGGTCTGGAAGCAGGCTAGGACATATGCAAATGGTTTTCACCATGCAAACAGTTTTCACCAAACCAATCGTGCTCAAACCGCCCAGGGCTGAGGCAGTTACTGATTAAGACCCATCTCGAGATTAAAATAACCCAGATAGCTTTATAGCCAGAGATTAGTTTACACACTGCCTTCTGGCAAGTCTTCCTAAGGCTGTNCTCAAATCAGTAAACTATATGTAATAAAATCCATTCCATGTCTCCCAGAACTTCCCGGCATCAGGGCTGACTTAACCATCTTGGAGAGAGTGCCCCTCTCACATCCACAGGCAGAGTCTCAGTCATGGCATTCAAGGTACCATGGGAAAAATGACAAAGCCTGAAAACAAAACTGCCAAATGCTGGAACATGCCATCCGACTGGCGGCTGACTAAAGGCATCCAGGCCCTGTTTTAAGTGGCAGAAAAGGCCACTGAGCTTTGTGCCTGCCCTGCCACATGTGGACCAAACTGGGCCTTGTCCAAAGTGCCACCAAGAGACACTGACTGCCCTTGTGCACCTCGTGGCATGGGAGCATCAGACCAGAATCTCCTAGGCTTTGGCCATGGACTCACAGGGATCCTGAGATAGCCATTACAGCATGGGACAATCCATCGCCTTCCCTTTGAATACTGGTGTTAGCCACTTACTCAGTCCTGGAGGAGTCTGGGGTCTACCTCTCCTTCTCATTTCCCTATTGCTGGGATAGACAGCCTTACCTACCTCACCAGACCCCACCACTTAACTGTATTTTCAGGGGTATCCCTCTCACCCACACATTTTCAGTTGTGCCAACCTGCCCTGTGCCCCTAATGGGAAGAGATTTTCTAGCCAAGATAGGAGCTTTATTTTGCCCCCCCCATGTGCCTTATTCCACACCTGTCAGCAGGGCCTCTTCTCCTCCTCATACACAGTGTCTCTCAAGTTCTAGAGGACCAATTCCACAAGAACGAGGTGCCAACCCACAAGCTTTTCTTTTCTGGTTCCCTCTCCTAATTAACTTCTCAGTTAATTGTTACAGTGTCCATCACCATAGAGCTGAAGGATGAGAGCCATCAAGCATACATCCAGGCAGTAAGAAACAGTACCAGTGCAAAGGTATTTACACCACAGACCAAAGAGGGTCTGGGCTGCTTCTTAATATGTTTAAAAATTTCTTTAAGCTCAAGAAACCAGCTTGAATTCATCCGATTCATCTGGACAAGATGGATCTGCTTCAAAATTAAGTATAACTCAAACTTTTTCTCACCCTGGGGCCCCTCCCTCACCCTGGGGACCACCCCTAAAGATAAAACCTTTTTTTCTAAAGCTTTTCTCTGTCTCACCAGTGCTCTCTTAGACACAAGCATCCAGACTCCCAAGCCAAGAAAGATGGACAACTCCAAAGCAACAGAGGACAACCCAACCATTCCAGGACACCCTGGCTACTTCAGAAGCCCCCTTCCCTACCCCTCGAGAACTCTGACACCCACCAAGTCAGCTTGAAGCAGTTCTTGGGAGACACAGCACCCCCACTCCTGTTCACCTGCTTTTTTTATAATAAGGAAAGAGTCTGAAATGTTGGAATTCCTGGCCACTCCCCCAGCTAAGTGACTTCACATTCGCACTTCGCGCATGTGCAAAGAGAAATCCCACCTCTTCCTCCCTCTCCTTCTCTCTCTTCCTCTCTCTCTCTCTCCACGTGTGGCTGTGCACGCTCTCTCTGTCTCTCTCTCTCTCTAACTCTCTCTCTCTCTTTCTCTCCCCCCCCACTTTCTAATAAAGCTCTGATACNGGGTTTTGTCGTGCCTCATGACCTTCTCTCGCACGGTAACCGCAGAGCTGCAAAATACCAAAAAAATACTAACAGGTATATACCCAAAAATCATGTGTTTCTCATGGCCCAGAGAGAGCAGCAGATTGCTGTTAAGTGACTTTGTCCTGGGGTTAGGAAATAGGTTTAGAAAACTGTGGTAAGTACTTCCTTAATCAGAGTTTCTTGCTAACCACACGATGGAGGGATGGCAATCTGTACAATTCTTTTGGTGTCTATTTTAAAAATTAAGTTGTCTCTGGTTATGATCATTGGAAATGATTGTTATTACCTCTTTTAAATCACATGGCTATGTAAGATGAGATATTATTACATCTGTCAATGAAATTGTATATCCTGTTCTTGAAATATATATATATATATGTGTGTGTGTGTGTGTGTGTACATAGATAGCCGTGTGAATGTAGATATGAATGTATATTCGTAAATGTATATTTACATGGCTCTGGGATATATATATATATGGCTCTATATCTAATGAGTCTAATAAGCATGAACCTGAAGGACATATTGGCAGGCTAGCAAGTCAGCAAAGAGTTGATGCAGCTCAAAAGCAGAGTTCTGTCTTCGTTAGGGAGTTCAAGTCTTTCTTCATTTAGGGTTGTTAGTGTGATTGGGCCTAAACTTACATATATTGTGGAAAACAATCTATTATATTAAAAGTCTCCCGATTTAAATGTTAATCTCATAGCAATGGCTAGACTAGTGTGTTCAAATATCTGATTGCCATGACCTCGTCAACCTGATACATAAATGTACACATCACTTGGTTATTAGTATACTAAAACACTTCAATGAAGTTTATTACTTACTCTGTGTTGAACATCATACTAGATCAATTAGAAAGGGGAGAGGTGAGTGATTGAACTATCGGCTTTCAAAGAATTTTATATTTTGGGCAATAAAACTGATGAACTTTGAAATTGATTCTGATTATAACCACTTTTCATGATCATTTCTCGCCTGGATTGCAAGAGCAGCTTTCTAACTTTCATTTTTTTGTTGTTTTTGAGGTTAGAATACAACCACAGCATTTCTCCACCCCCCTTCCTCCCTACAAACTCTTCCATATACCTCTCCTTGCTGTCTTTCAATCCATGGCCTCTTTTTTCATTAGTTGTTATTGCATACTTATTTATATGCATGTATATACATCTATATTCCTAAATATAACCTGCTCAGTCCATATAATGCTACTTGTTTGTATGTTTTGTTTTTGGTTTTTGATATAGGCTCTCACTATATAGCCCTGGCTGTCCTAGATCTCACTGTGTAGATCAGGCTGGTTTCGAACTCACAGAGATCTGCCTGCCTCATCTTACTGAGTGCTGAGACTAAGTGTGTGCCAAAACACCTAGCACTTACATGAGTTTTCAGGGTTGACCATTTGATACCAGCCAATCAATTGGTGTGCTCTTCATTGAGGAAGTACACCTCTGCTGCTCCCAGCTTTTCTCAATTACCTGTAGCTCTTTGGGTAGGGTTCAGGCCTGTGGGCTTTCTCCATCTACTTTTTCATGTCCATTGGTGTCATCCTTGTTCAGTTCTCACTTTTAAGCTTTTATCCTTGACTGCCACTGTCTGTACTGTAGTATATTATGGCTTAGTTAGATTCACTCTGTTAAAATATAGGCGGTGTCATGTCATGCTCTTGCTGAAAACCTCACTTTATTCTCTACTTCACTCAATGTTAAAAACCAAGTTCTTCTGATAGCCTACAAGGATCTAGTTGATTGCCCTGTTGTGTTGACTTATGTAATGCTTTCCAATCATTTGACGCAATTTTCACTACATTGCTCTTGATGTTCCAGAAACCTGCTTGGCTGCACTCACCTTGAGACTTTTGTGCTATTGCACAAAAGGAAGTTATATCCCTTGAAATTTCTTCATTCCATTCAGGCCCCAGTTTGAACATTAAGGCTCCAATACTATTCTAACTGAAACCTACAATGACAACCTACCTCCAAATTCATCCCTATTTTCCTCTATACTATATGATGATATATACTGATTGTCAACTGACAGATTCTAGAATCATCTTATAGACAAATTTCTGGGCATGTTTGTGAGGGATTTCTAGATTAGGTGAACTGACATGGGAAGACAGCATAACCGTGGGCAGCACTGTTGCATAGGCTGGGGTTCTGGATTGTAACTAAAAGGAGAAAAGAGCTTAGGCCAGCATTCATCGCAATACATTATGATTGCAGAGTCAGTGTGACTGATTAGCTCTTGCTCTTCACACTATAGCTTCCCTGCTATATTGGACTATATTCTACTGGAACTGTCAGCCAATACCATAAGCCTTTTCTTCCCTAAGCTGCATTTATCATGTATTTTATCATAGCAAACAGGAAAGTCATTAACACAGATGTTTTATTTTTATCACACTTATCAATGACTGGTATATTTACTTATGCCTTTATTAACTAGAATAATAACTCCATGGAAGTATTTATTTTGCTTACATATTTATCTCTACTATGATAGCCTTTTGTTTACACATTTTATTTATTGTGTGCATATGTGTGTTTGTGTATGTGTGTGTATGTGTGTGTGTGTGTGTGTGTGCACGCAGACAAACACATGCCTTGATGTATGTGGAGATCAGAGGACAACTAGTGAGTCAGTTCCCTCCTTCCATGATGTGTGTCCTGGTAACCATACTCAGGTCTTGGTGGCTGTTGTCATTACCTACAGAGCCATCTTACTGGCCTTAGTCTGATATCCTTAAGTACAGGATAATGAAACCCAATGTTATAATTAATATACACTAATAAGACATTTAAAAGTTAGGAGAATGAATAAGTGTATGAACACATTTAGTAATTTATTAGTTAAGAACTAAAGATTAGACCATCTAAGTCAGTCCAAGGCTTTTGTATATTGAGGTGTTGGATTATTTGCATTTACTCTAGCAACTAGTGAAAGCCTATTGTTTCTCCTCATTTTTCTACTTTGCCTCTATAATTAAACAGTCACTTTTAATAACAAACATACTGTTATATTTTATCATCAGAAAACAGTAAGAATTTCCTATATTTTACTGAATTTCTGGTGGGCAATGAATCCCCTTACATGATATAGCTAATATGATCAAACCAAAAGAATTATTGCTGAGATGAAACAATATTACCAAAAATCATTTGAAGCCACAAGGGCAAATCATACATTATATGATAGTTCATACAGAACACGGCCTATTCAGTCTATAATAGCTTTAAAATAATCCATTTTTACTTACAGTTTTTGAGTCCACCGTAAGGTGGACAGATACTCTCCAAAAGTATTTCTTCAACTTCTTGTGTTTTCTGTTTTACACATTTAAAACAAATCTCAGCTATTATACCTATTACTTCTCAACGCCAACTGTAATAGTAGATATAGGTCTTTTATTTTCCTTTCTTCTAGAGTCTCTATAAAAAAACAAGTAAAAGTTTGAGCTGGCAAGATGACTCAGTGGGAAAGGGTGCGTGCCAGCAGGCCTGACAACCTGAGTTCGATCACTTGGACCCACAAAATGGAAGAGAAGTGACTCTTGTGGGTTGTCTTCAGACTTCCACATGTATCTGTGGCACACAAGCCCCCCCCTCAAATAAATAAAAATGTAATAAAGGATAAATAAAGTCTAAAATGTATGTAGCATGGTTGAATTCCTGGGATTCCCTGGGACTGGAATGACCAAATAGTTGTGAGCTACCATGTGGGTTCTGGAAACTGATCTTCGGTCCTCTGGAAGAGCAAGTATATTTATCCACCAACCCATCTCTTCAGCTCCTATTTCCAATTATTAGTGAGTAGAAATTTTACTTACAGTTAATCTTTTTATATAATGATTACTCTGAGACTTTCCTGGGATGTTCAAAGTTAGAATTAGACTCTTGAGTCCTTTATTGTATAATATCTAGGTCTTATTTGACTTTCAAATTTTAATCAACCTTCTTATTAATTTTAAAATACTCCTTAAATTCTCTACTGAGTATAGCTTAAAAACTTTTTTATTTGCCTTTCATAGACACTGACATACAACTGTCAACTCATTTAGATTTTTCTGGGATTTGATGCCATCATGAGAGTTAAGAGTTTATCAGAGTTCTGAAAATGACTTTCCAAGTATAAGTCACTACTTAGTGAATGTTATGTATTTATTAATTTGAAGTTAACTAAATAAAACTAAGCAAAATATGAGTCCCTAAAAATTACTCAGAACAATATATATGTCAGAAGGCTATGTAGTCACAAAATCTTTGCCTTTTATCTTTTTATTCTGCAAGAATTCACACTATCTTTATTGAAGATATTTTTCATTTATTATTATTTATTTATTTAATTTTAAAGATTATTTATTTCATGTGAATTGGTGTTTTGCCTGCTTTCATGTCTGTTTGAGGGTGTCAGATCCCCTGGGACTGGAGTTACAGACAGTTGTGAGCTGCCATGTGGGTGCGGGGAATTGAACCTGGGTCCTCTGGAAGAGCAGCCAGTACTCTTAAATGCTGAGCCATATCTCCAGCCCCTCATTTTTTTTTATTTTTGAGATATCAATATAGTTACATCATTTCCCCTTTCATTTCCTCCCTCCAAACCTTCCCATGTACCCTACCACACTCTCACCTCCTCCCTCAACTCTTTCCAGGTTCACCCTCTTTCCTACTTGCCCAACTTTGTCTCCTTTTTTCCTAAATCCATTGTGGTGGTTTGAATGAGAATGACACCATGACCTCATATGTTTGAATGCTTAGTCCTCAGTTAATGGAACTGTTTGGGAAGGATTAGGAGGCATTGCCTTGTTGGAGAAGGTGTGTCACTGAGGGTGGGACTTGAAGCCCATTCTCTCTGTGTCGCTATCTCTGTCTCTCTGTGCCAGCATCCTGTTACCTGTAGATCAGGATGTGAAGCTCCCAGCTACTGCTCCAGCACTGTGTCTGTTTGCTTCCTGTTATGATGATCATGGACCCTCTAAACTGTATTCAAGCCCCTAATTAAATGTGTTCTTTTTGAAAGAGTTGCATTGGTCATGATGTCTCTTCACAGCAATAGAACAATAATGAAGACAGAAGTTGCTACCAAGAGTGAGGTATTGCTATGCCAGGACTAATTACGCTGTTTGTTGGAGGAATATGGAAGACTCTGGGACTTTGAACCAGAAAAGTTGTTGAAAGCTTTATGCAGGGCTTAATGGGACATCCTAGTAGAAGCACAGAAGACAGAAGTGCTGAGGGTGTTTTGGAATATGCACTCAGCTCATATTAGAGGAGAATATTAGGAAGTGGTCTACAACCCACTCTTGTGATGTTTTGACAAAGAATATGGCTGCTTTTTGTCCTTGTTCTAAAAATCTCCCAGAAGTTAAATTAAAGAGCTTTGGATGAACTCCATTGGCAAAGGAGAATTCAAAAGATACTGGTATTGACTGTTACATGGTTTTTAGTGATCAGTCTTATACAGATCTACAATAAAACCAGCAAGCAGAGCAAAGATATATACAAAATGTACAGTTTGAGGAGAAAAAGATAACCAAGAAATGCAAAGTTGGAGTCAAGTCTTGTGCTCAACCAGATGAGAAGCTAAAGAAATGACTGCTGTTAAATGGAATAAAAGGACACCCTAGACCCCAAGATGTTGCAGATGCCAGAGCCATGAGATGCCACCAAAGAAAGCAGCAAAAGGGTGTAGAACCAGCTCAAGAAAGTGTGATGCAGTCAGCAAAGATGGAAGGGCAGAGCCATCTAATAAACCATTTTACACCAGACAGTTACAGGGGGTTACA
>LZPO01117006.1:0-11055 GCA_001675575.1 Neotoma lepida | reverse complement strand
AGATATTTTCTCTATTGTAGGGTCTCATTGATATGGATTGAGGTACAAAAGTTAACACACAATGTGTAATCTTGGGACACAGGGCCTATTAAGAAGTGATTGGTTCCAGGAGTACAATACCATCATAAATGCATTAGTTATCAGAGTTTTGTCTCCTCTTGTTTTCTTGGCCTTTTGTTCTCCCTTGAATTTCTGTCTTCCAACATAGCATGACACATTCAAAAGATGCTGCCACATAGATATTGGACTTTTCAGTTTCCAGAATGGTGAGAGATAAATTTCTTTTTTTAAAATAAAGTACCCACTGTGCAGTATTCTTTGACAGCAACATAGAATGGGCTATAGAAAGGACTCATCTGAGTCCTTTTAAAGATTCTAATGTAAATATTTACTTGCTTCTCCTTTAATTTAAGCTTTTATCCCTTACTTGCATTTCTAGCTAGATTTGTAAGAGTCATAAGTTCTCTCTCATCTTAAATAATATAGGAACACTAAAAATGAAGTGCTATAATTCTGGATATTGTTTCAGAAACCTTGTTAGGACCTTCCCTGTTTAAAATACTAACAGAAATAACTACATGCACTCAATTATCTCCATTTTGACTATTCTTTTTCATTACCTTTGTAGAAATGTTTTTATTCTGGCTCAGGAAAAGAATGGCTTTATATTTCTTATCCCAAATTAAAAAAAAACAGTGTTTAGTGTTAATATGAGAATAATAACACTACTAGCTTCATAAATGTTGGATGACAACCAAACAAGAAAATATAGGGAAAGCTCTTATAATACCAGATAATACAGGACAAACTTCTAATAAATCTTTATATTTTATCACTACTACCAGCCACCATTACCATCAATTTGTTTGTTTCCTTTCAGTGTGAGACTTGACAAATTTCTTTATCTTGCAAAAGCTGGACTTGTTCATTTCTACTACAATGCTTTTCCTGATTTTTTCTCCTATCCTTGTTGCCATTCTCCTATCAAAATATTATCCCTCAATACACCATTATTTTTTTCCTGCTGATACTAATTTTCTCATTAAAAATTTTGTGGTTGCTTTTTGCAGGATAGCTACTATGTAGCTCTGTGTATGCAAAATCCACAAGAGTCTGTTTAAGGGGTATCACGGATTTATTAAGATATGAAATAGAGAAATACATTCATGAATGCAGGATATATTAAATCCAGTTGCAGTTGGAAAGCTGGAAACTGATCACACACTGCTTCACATCACCTGACCTGGTCTTCACCAACCCAAGAGAGCAAACCACTTGACTCCTTCCACTCTTAAGGGGTCATATATGTAGACAGAAAGCCACACCCTAGGGTTTGTATCCCCAAAGCCATTGGCAGAATGATTTCCCACAACACTTCCTCTTTTCTTTTTGTCTAAATAAGAAGGTTCTAAACCTAATATAAAGCTATACACAATAAGAACAATTACCAAATATTATCCAAGAGAAAGAGTGATAACATAACCTATCCTGAAGGATCTAAATCTTGTACCTGATATGCTCTTAGCTAAGATAAGAGAGTATTGTAACTATAACTATCTAGCCTTCAGCCCCTTTAAAGGCCTGAGAAGGAAAATAATATTACCTGAGTAAGTAGGAAGTGCAAGCAAGCACACTTCGAAACATGCAAGGAATGACAGAGACATCCGGCTGCCTGGAAAGTCAACCAATGTTTCTCTGCAACGTTGGGGCATTCCACTTTTGGCTACAGGCCTAGAATATCTGACAAACCTTTTTCAGAAGCAGGAAAATTTGAAAGAATGTCCTACCCTGTCTTGACAAGGTGTAGCAGTCACTTTTCCCTTTGTCCTGCTTGTCCTGATTGGACAGTGTGCTTACTGTCAGCAGTAGAGGCAAGGGCAGTTCTTTGCCCAACAGGCCACTTATGTCAAGAAGAAGTGTAATGTAAGTAGTGTCCTCAATGCCTAACATCCTCCCAGGAGTAAAATGGTGCTGCCAGGAGCAATTGTGTCTCATGTCAACAGAATTATAAGTTACTAAAACATTTAAATCCCATATTCTCTAGGTCTGTGAAGTGTTTTAGGGGCAATAACCTTGAAGTTGTGACAATACACAAAAATATCCTAATCAAAGGTAGAAATGTATAGTGCAGTATGACAACAATATTCTTAATTTGTATCAATATATAAAATATCCGAAACAGAGGTAAAACAAACATAAAGTATGACAAATATAATTTTACATTTATATAAATATATAAACATATTTTAAACAGAAGTAACAATGTATTACAATATGACAAGTATAGTTTTACATTTGTATCAATATACAACAATCCATGCCAATGCAAATTATCTAAAACTGATAGTTACTAAATTAGTTTACATCTCTGGCTGTCTTGGATTATTTAAAATTTTTAATTACATCGATCTATTTATTGTACATATGTGTGTGTGTGTGTGTGTGTGTGTGTGTGTGTGTGTGTATTATGCTATGGTGTGCATACGGAGTTGAGTGAAAAGCTTGTGGAAGGTGTTTCTCATCTACCGTGTAGGTCTGGGAGATTGAATTTGATAGATCATCCAGCTTCCTGGAAAGTGCCCTTACCCTCTGAGCCATCTTAACAGCCATATTTTTCTTGTTTTTATCCTTTTTCTGGGTGATCTGATCCCTATATCATACATTTCACTTGCGTTCCACTCATTAATTTTTATGGTTCACAAGGATAAGTGAAGATGCAACAGTAGTAGAGAAGATGGAAAATAAATAAGTGAAGGGAGATAAAGGTCTGGAGATACAACAAAAGAAATTGGAGAAAATGTTTTCTAAAAGGAAGAATTGACAGGAGAAAATATGAAATTAAATTGAATTATGCATGATAGGTGCTAAGGAAATCATGGTAAGGTAATCTGAAGTCTGTTTTAAAAGCCAATAAATGTCTCAAATGCATACAACTGTTACAGAACTCCCTATGTAAAGCCAAAACTAGTAGTTAAATCAGTACTTGGAGAAAAATTTAGTTTTATGAAAATTTCTAAAGAACATTAATGAATGATCTGTAAACTAACTGAATTCAACTTAAAAGCACAGTAGAAGTATATGTGTAGTAGGGTGACATGTTTTGGGGCATATGCCATGGAAGGGCATAGCTGTAGCATATGATAGATTTAATTTTTTTTTTGGTGATTCTTCATACTGATTTCCAGAGTGGCTGTACAAATTTGCATTCTCAGCAATAGTAATGAGGATTCCTCGTTCTCTCCAACCCCACCAGCATCTGTTATCAGTTGTTTTGCTGATTTTAGCCATTTGGACTGGACTGAGATGAGATCTCAGTTTTTCTTTTTAAATTAGCATTTCCCTAATTGCTAAGGATGATGTCTTAGTTACTTTTGTATTGCTGTGAGGAGACACCATTACCAAGGCAAAATATTTTAAAAAGCATTTAATTTGAGTCTTGCTTACAGTTCAGAGGATAAGTGCATGGTAACAATACTTTTATCTCTGAAAAGATTAAAATGGTAGACTGATGTATGTCTAGACTGGCCAAACATCAAGAGTGGAGATTATAAGAAAATAAGAATGTAGGTAAAGGGGAAACAGCTACAGATACTACTCAAAATAATGAAACAGTATAACTTTAGGCAATAGGTTTAGAAATGAAGATTTATTAAAACATGTATGTATATTTATGACTAAATGTTAAAATAACCATTTAATGGTCTTGAAATATCTTTGTATGAAGCAACATCAATAAAAGCAGAAGGATTTATTTTTCAGGGACATATAAATATTGTAACAAGGAAAGCAATTTACTCAAGATGTGTTTTTGAAAACAACCATTAACATGAGAGCTACTTGATAGTATGCGTGCAAGGACAGTTTAACAATTGAATATGTCAATGTGAATGAACACCTTGACAAAAATACACTTAACCAAAGTGTACAAATAAAAATATCTCACTGAATCCGGTATCAATTATGAATAACTAGAAAAATCTCATAAACCAGAATATAAACATACTTCCTTCTCTTAAAAAGGCAATAAACTATCAACACATAGCAGCCATACTCAGTTACAACCTTAGATACATTTCCTTTAAAGTTATGAACAAGATAAAATGTCAAATATTACAAATATTATTCTATATTTTATGGGTAGCCTACTTGAGATTTTCCAAGCTAAATTTATGATAAACTATGAATTCAGTACATACATATCACCTACAACATCTAAGTACATACATACAACATACCCACATGCACACACACATGAAAACACACAGACACACACTCACAGACACACACACGCACACACACATACACCTACACATGCACACACAATTTCTTTTCCAAACTGTTTTAGTGAGAATGTCTTAGGAATTTTGATTCATTTGCTTTGGGTAACCACTTAGGGGACCTGCAATTTTAATTGGTTATTTTATGTTTAGGAAAGTTAGGTGTTATTTATGACTCTGCTGTCTCCTACAACCCCAAGGACAAATATGTATCTATCTTACCTTCTAAATACTGTGTGAATTCATCTATTTTTCCAAGTTATTATAGTGTTCATAATTCACTCTGATGTTACTCATTGTCTCCATTACTGCAAAATATTTCCATTCTCCCTGCTTCTAGGTTTACCACACTCCAAATGATTGTTCACAGGGAACCTTAAATTCCAGCTACGTGTCAGAGAATTAAAAATTGTTTCATGTGTAGTGTATGTACGTGTGTATGTGTGTACATGTGCACGTGCACATGTGTAATTGTAGAGGCAGAAGTAGGGGCCAGAGGTTGACAAAGAATGTCTACCTTGATTGCACTCCACCTCATTTTTGAGACAGAATCTCTCACTGGAGCTCACTGTTTCATTTAGGCTGCCTGGCTAGCTGCCTGGCCAGGGAGCTCCAGAATCTGATTGTCTGCACATTCCTTGTCCCAGCCCTGAGAACAAAGATGTGGGTGTCACCATACATAGATTTTTACATGGATAGGGATCTGAACTCAGATCCTCATGCTTGTGTAGAGCACTTCATTCATCAAACCATCTCCTTAGCCCTGGTACAAAATGTAAGACATAAAAATAGACAGGAATTCCCTTATATCAAATCCTCCAATTACTTCTTAACACTCAGGCAAATTCCTTAAAGAAAAGAACATGCCCTTGGTGTCCTGTCTGCATTTCCAAGGCCCCACATAATCAGCATTTAGCAGTTTTCTAGTATATTATACATTATGAATTAGAGTTGAACAAATTAATTTGTATTAGAAATAAGATGAATTACCTCATTTGCTTCATCACTTGAGTTGTATTTTTCTTTCATACAAGGTAATATAGGCATTTTTTAAAAAGCCTACATTGAGTGTATTAGTCAGGGTTCTTTAGAGAAACATAACTAATAGACTATATATATTTATTAGAGTGGCTTACAGGCTGTGGTCCAACAATTCCAACAGTGGCTGTATCCTGATGGAAAGTCCAAGAATCTATTGGATTCTTGTTCTTGTTCAGTCTGTGAGGCTGGATGACTCAGCTGGTCTTCATTATACACCAGAATCCCAAAAAGCAGGCTCTAATGCCAGTGAAGGAATGGAACTGCCAGTGAGAATGAAGGCAAGCAGGCAAGGAACAAGAGCTCCCTTCTTCTATGTCCTTCATAGAGACTGCAACCAGAAGGTGTGGCCTAGATTTAAGGTGGATCTTCCCACCTCAAAAATCTGTATTTAGGGTAGGTCTTCCCACTTCAAATGATTTAATTAAGAAAAAATTCCTCACAGGTGTACCCAGCCACTTCGGTTTTAGTTAATTCAGGATATGGCTAAGTTGAAAACCAAGAACATCCATCACACTGGTCATTATTAGGAAAATAATAGCAAATATAAATCTTTTTTTTGTTTGTTTGTTTTTCAAGACAGGGTTTCTCTGTGTAGCTTTGCGCCTTTCCTGGAACTCACTCTGTAGACCAAGCTGCCTCAAACTCACAGAGATCTACCTGCCTCTGCTTCCCGAGTGCTGGGATTAAAGGTGTGTGCCACCTTTATAAATATATTTATTAATATAAATCTTAATCACCATTAAAATGCTAAACAGTAAGTATTGTTCTATTAGGCTGAGAGGCCAAAGCCTGCAAAATGACATGATGGAGAATGGTACTTGACTCTCAAGGATGTAAAATCAATTTAGTCCTAGGACCAAAATCTGATCTCCAGATTCTAAGGGGTAAAAGGAGAGAATGCACGCATTACAGTTATCTATTGAACTTCATTCACCAGCAGTGGCAAGCAAGCCTCCCTACACATCTGTCATACACATGATAATTTTCATGAGAAACATTTCTTGTACTTTAATTTTTATTCATCTTAAATGTGTGTATTTAAATTTTTAAACAGCATTCATTTCCAAATCCTTTAGTCCTTTCCAATTGCTAAAGAAATAAATGGACTCAGCTGTCCATTCTTCCATATTAGAAGCACAGGCAGGAGCAGAAGTAACCAGGCACTCTCTGGTGAGGGTACTAAACAAACATAAGTACTAGGGCCATGTATATTGGCTCGAGGTAGATGGGCCACCTTGTGATCCAGCTGCAGGGAATATTCCATCATGGACCCTCACAACATCTTGTAATCTGACCTGGCTCCTTCCTGTCAGAAGGGTGCCACCTCCTAAGCTCACTGAGCATGTGCCAGCACTTTGGCCATGCATGTTAGCTCATAGTGAATGCCAATTTGTGGGCACCACCCCATGAGCTGTGAACCCTTATAGGGAATCTGGAATATTCCACCATGTGCCCTCATTCCCTGCTGGCTCCTTCTTGGGCTGGGATAGATTGGGAGTAAGGATAGGAAGAGGGCCATTACAGCCTGGGCTCACTGAGAAAGCCAGCAGGCACCACACAACATGAGACACTAACAGGTGAGGTGTGTTATCATGCCCCGCTAGAATTAGAGGTGGCTTCTACTTTCATCGATGTTCCACCACATAGTCTTACTTCCCAACATGAGAAATCAACAGCTAAGTTGTGCCCTCATGCCCTACTGGAATCAGTGGGCCCTATGCATGCACAGATCACACACTGGGTATCACTGCAGCCTAGCTGGTTATTAAAGTGATTGTGCAATTATGCAGGCTAAGACTGGAAGTATTGCAGGAGCCTAGTACTAATAGGAAGCTTCCTGCTTGACAGTTCCAGAAAGTGGCCCACCAGCAGGATTGCCAGTGCCTAAGGACAGTCTGCTGCTGCAAATGCTCAGTACCCCTTAAATAGAGGCAGCCCTATTGAGACAATAGAAGTTTCCCAGTTAAAGGGAAGCCATAGGTTGTGTTAGAGGAATGAAACTTTGGTGCTCAAAATATACTGGTTATGGTGGTTTAAATGAGAATGGTCCCCATGGGCTTATAGATTTGACTACTTGGTCATCAGAGAACAACACTATTGAATTGATTATGAGATGTGGCCTTATTGGAGGAAATGTGTCACTAGGGGGGGTGGGTTTTGAAGTTTCAAAAAGCCCATTCCAAGCCCAGAGTTTCTGTCTTCCTGCTGCCTGTGGATCTGGATGTAGAACTCTCAGCAATCATGTCTGCCAATGTGCTGCCATGCTCCCTGCTATGATGAGGATGGACTAAAACTCTGAAACTGTAAGCAAGCTCCAGTTAAGTGCTTTCTTTGATAAGAGTTCCTATGGTCATGGTGCCTCTTCACAGCAATAAAATACTGACCTAAACACTGGTCTTTGTGCATGATGAGCTGGCCTAGGGACAGGAGTGAATTCATGTGCCTTGAGATCCACTTCCCATAGACTTTGGACTGCACAAATAGTGGAGGCAGTGTGAGCTATGCAAATTTAAAGTCTCACAATGCTGATGGGAGATCTCCAGTAAGTGGTGATGTTGCGGGGGAGAGCTGGGAAGGAGAACCAAGCAGATCAAGGACCAACAATTCCTTATCCACTGAGGCTTCCTGCAACTTACTTCCCCGGTGTCTACAGCTCCTACCTTGCCATTGCCTCTTAACTGCTCTCCATGAGAAATGTGCTCAATAAATCAGGAAGTTCCTGTTTGGGATAGTGACATCATTAGTGTGTTGCCTGGGAACATACACCTACATTCATCTGCTGCTGACTCTCACCCCTCCAAATGCATCTCACCTGAGCAGGGACTGTTCTCTGTTCTATCATGGAAAGAACTCCACAAAATTACCTTTAAAATAAAAAAAATACTTCATGAAGATCAATCAAAAGGAATGGGAAAACAGGATAAAGGTGGTTACCAGGGGGTGTGGATTTTCTAAGATAAACTTGAATGTTCAGAGAGTCACTCCAGAATCTCCCTTTAAACCTCACCCTGTACCTGCTAGGCCAGGGCTCTTTCTTGAGCCATATGCAAAGAGGTTTTAGGTGGAAAGAGCAGCATGGGGAAAATATACACACAGGACTCAAAATAAGGTTTCTTCCTTCTCCATTATGCCAGAAAAAAAAACTATTTAATGTTTCAGTTTATTTGAAGCACACAATATAATATTAACTGTATTAAAATGAATACTTGATATGTGACATAGAACTGTTTTTACTTTTTTTACAATGTAATTGTTCTCGTTTGATAATGTCTGCTAATCACCCATTGCACCAACATGATTAGTTAAAGTTTATCATCAGTGTGTTAGAATTGGAGAACGGTGTCTAATAGGGCTCAAACCCTTGAGGTGTCTATCACCTCTGTGGATCATGGAATGGATTCATCAGAGATAAGGAGACTTTGGAACACTGTACTATGTGATTATATTTCTCACTGTCTATAGAAAATAAACTTGGCATCAAAGACCTCTAACCAGTGTGACCCAAGACTTATTTGTCATAAGAGAATATTCCAGGTCTCTGTGGTCACAGGAAGAAAATCTTAGACCTCCTTGTCCATAGGGATTATCTATGAAACTTCATGCATAGCTGTGAAACATTTGTGGAACCTTGTCCATCAGGGTTACTTCTGAAATTCCTTTGGCAAAAAAAGAGAAGCTTCCTAAGGCAGAAGGGGAATACCTGAGGACCTTCATGGCCTGGGATGATTCATAGGGCCCTTGTAGCCACAGGGATAATCACAGAGGACATATTACACAGAGGTGGAATTTCTGAATCACTCTTTAGTAATATGGGAAAGTTTGAGGTTACATTGGTTCTAAAGGCCACCTTTACCAGAGACACAAGATGTTAGGCCTATTTCTTAAAAGAGGTCTAGATCAATAGACCCCCTCATCAGAGAGGATGCACATGAAGCTACATAGGTACAAAGGAAAAATCTTAGGGACAAGGGCCAGTTTATGGGGCGATGGATTCAGAAGGATTATGCAAAGCTCACTGGACAGAAGACCCAGGCTGAGTCCAACTTTTTAAAAGGGTATAGTCATTGACACCCTTTAACGCTAAAGGAAGCTTTAGTTCCTTTGGGCCAGACAAAGAAGATCTGAGGCCCATTGTGGTGGGGGTTACTCATTCTTCTTCTTCCTCATACTAAGGAGGATTCAGACCTATCCCTCATGCACAGTTAAGCGGAGGACCTTCACTTTCTAGTCAGATGTGAGAGGTCTGATGGCCTTTTAAGAAGATGAGGGATGTAAGAAGGCCACATCAAGTAAGAGGATTATCAAAGCACATCCTGAGTAGAAGGGCCAGGTCAGGGAGCCCTAAGGGCAAGAAGGAAAGTATAACACCCTTTTCTTTAAAGAAGAAACATTAGAGGCCCCTTAGGAAAAATGAAAAGCTTTGAGGCCTCTCTGTCACATGGTGAAACTCTGAGGTCCATGGCCAAAGGTTTAGGTCTAAATCCCCTTAATGAGAGTGTTAACTTTCTGACTATGGTGTGCAAAATCAGCAATTTCCATAGCCTCTGGAACGAATGTGAATGTCTCTGACCATCTTGCACATTGGAAGGACCAGACACTTCCACCTCAGCTACCACATCTTCTTAGCAGCATGGTGTGGTGGTATTTTATCTATGTCCCCCAATAAAATTTANCTGAGGATCAGAGGAACAAGGTCAGCTGCTAGCCTTGCAAAATTATCACATGCCCTTAATCTTATCACTTAGCAAGCAGGGTCTGTCTGGATCTCTGTGAGTTCCAGGTCACACTAGGAACAGTCAAGCATAGAGACAAATGCCTTTAATCCCAGCATCAACCATAGAATTCTGGAGGTCTATACAGACAGACAGGAAGTGACAGAGATGGGGAATAGGAGGAAGTGATGTAGCTAGGCTGGAAGAGCCAATGGGAGAACAGAACAGAAAGGGATGTAGACATGGAGGCACAGGAGTCACAGATACTTGCCTTTTTAGAAGCTGTGACAGAGGTGTAAGGTGAGGCTGGTAGCTGATTCTAATTCCTCTGATCTCTGTCAGACTTTCACCCCTATCTCTGCGTCTGTGTTTTATTTAACAAGACCATTTAGAAATTCATTTACGCCAGTGCTGATTGGGACCGAGAGGTGAGTTTCCCCTTAGCCGAACACCGCAGCCTCTCGGCTCTGGGCCCAGGGCCACAGCCCTGTGCCCCCGCACCTCCACCCATTGCAGTCCCAGTTTCAGGCCAATAGGCAGGTCTCCTGCAGACAGCTCAGACCACCACCATCCCCCACCAAATCCTGTAACCCTGAAACCCTGCCTCCTGCAAACTCCACTCTCCTTGGAGACAAAGACTGCCAGTGCTGATTGGGACCAAGAGGTGAGTATCCCCTTAGCCGAACCCCCCAACCTCTCAGCTCTGGGCCCAGGGCCACAGCCCTGTGTCCCCGCACCACCACCCAGGCCATTAGGTAGGTATCCTGCAAACAACTCAGACCACCACCATCTCCCCACCAAATTCTGTAACCCTGAAACCCCACCTCCGGCAAATTCCATCCTCCTCAGAGACAGAGCCCACCAGTGCTGATTGGGACCAAGAGAGTCAGCCAGTGCTGATTGGGACCAAGAGATTCCATCAGCCCTAATTAGACCAAGAGCTCCCATTGGACCAAGAGTATGAATAGGACCAAGAGAGGCCTCCTGCAGACACAGACACTGCCTGCACCAAGTGGAGGAAGAAA
>LZPO01117005.1:460204-476796 GCA_001675575.1 Neotoma lepida | reverse complement strand
ACAGTTATAGTTGTCAGGAAGGGATGCATACGTGCCACAGAAGAAATGTAGAGGCCAGAGAAGAACTTAGGAATTGGTTCTCTCCTTTCACTGTGTGGGCCCAGGATTGTATTCAAGTTATCAGGCTTGGGGGCAGGCACACTACCCACACTGTGTTTTTCTGGGATGGGGGTATTGGAGACAGGGTTTTCNTCTGGAGCCCTGGTCTAGCACTTGTTATCTAGGTCAGGCTGGCCTGAAACTTAAGGACAGTATTCTCTCCATGTGCCACCACTCCTGGCAAGACAATTTATTTAAATGGTTAAAAAAACAAGGTAATTGCAGATTGTAAGTGTATGAGGATTGGAAATGGAATGTTGGAAGTAATGAGGCCTCGTGGTGTAAAGAGGAAGGGCTAGCTCTCTAAGGAGACAGTAGATCACATGCCCAGGGAAGAACAATCATTGTCCCGTTTTCCTGGACAGTTCATAGCTGGCAGATTTTAAATTGACTATTTCTGATACTAAATGACAAAATGAAGTAAAGGAAATTTTTTTTTCCTGACTTCTTTTTTGAGACAATTTTTGTAGCCCAGACTGGCTTAGAATTCACTGTGTAGGAGCCAGAGAGTGGTGGTGCACACCTTAATTCCCAGCACTCAGGAGGCAGAGGCAGGTGGATCTCTATTAGTTCAAGCCAGCCTAGTCTGCAGAGTTCCGGGACAGCCAGGGCTACACAGCCAGGACTGTTACACACAGAGAAACTGTCTGAAAATAAAGCCTAAATAAATAAATAAGTGGAACTCACTGTGTAGCCCAGGCTAGACTAGAATTCGTAATCATTCTGACATAGCCTCCTGAGTGCTGGGATTACCTGTGTTGCATTGCTGTGCCTTACTCTAGGTAGGGAGATCTTTATTGGTACATGTATTTATGGAATAAAGGATGTTAGAGGAGTTACAGGTGTGGCAAGTAAGCATTGTGCTGATGCCCTATAGCTAAGCAGGGACAGCTGATGGCCAGGGAGGCAGGGAGAAAATGACAGGCATTGCAGTCCAGGTAGGTTTCTCATGTTCTTTAGGGTAATTCTTTTTCTTGACCCTGGTATACCTGTAGCTGAGGATTTGGTATTATTTTCCCCCATAATTGGAATTTAGCAGTGATCACTGGCACCATGAGTGTACTCTCTTGATTTTTCAAGATAGTTTTTCTNTGTATCCCTGGCTGTCCCGGAACTCTGCAGACCAGGCTGGCCTGGAACTCAGAGATTCTCCTGTCTCTGCCTCCTGAGTGCTGGGATTAAAGGCATGAACCACCACCACCCAGCTCTTTAATTTTTTAGAAGATTATTTATTTATTTTTAATGTACATTGGGATTTTGCCTGTATTTATGTCTGTGTGAGAAAGCCAGATCCCATGGAACTAGAGTTACAGTTGTGAACTGCCTAGAGGTGCACCTGGGTCCAACTGCTGAGCCATCTTAACCCCTGGTCATTCTCTGTAGCCCCGTGAGTGCANGCTTGTATNTCATGTGTAGAGCTTTCCTGACAGCTCTGGAGCACTGGGGCTGTGTGGACTGCTACCTGTAATGTACCTAATTTTATGATTATGCTATTTTGATATAAAATCAGCCACTAAAAACCGATAANTCTTGAAGGCATGGTAGTTGGTACCTGTAATTGTCAGCACTGTGGAGGCTGAGACAGGAGGATTGGAAGTTCAAAGACAGCCTGAGGCTCCCTAATGAGTTCTGGTATAGTTCAGGCAGAATAACAAGAACTTGATTCAAACTTTCTTTCCTTCTTGTGATGCACCTGAGTAGTTGAGGTGCATTACAGAGTCTTTCTTGCTCCTTAGTTACCAGGACAATCTTAGAGTAATGTATTTTCCAGAACTGAGTGGTTTGAAACAAACCTTTTCTTGTTTACCATGAAACGTATACTCTACAGAGGTTGTGCTGGGCCCCAGGAATATGAAGGAATGCTTTTGATTTTTTGTTTATTGTGTTTGTATGTGAGTTGGTTCACACATGGAGTTCAGAGCACAGCTTATGAGGGTCAGTTCTCTTTCTCTACTGTGGGGTCCAGGGATTCTCAGAATCAAATGAAATGAAAGTCAGCAGGCTTGACAGCAAGTGCCTTTACCTGCTGAGCTACATGGCTGGCCCAGGAAATGCTTAAAGGGGCTGGGAGGACGGGCATAATATTTCATGGAGGACTTTTTTTGGTTTATCACAGGCGCCATGATAGCAGTGGGAGTGGGCATTCGGCATTTGAGCCCCTTGTGGCCAACGGAGTCCCTGCTGCATTTGTGCCTAAGTAAGTGAAATCCTTGGTAATGAAACCATGCTTAGAAAAAGTGCATTTTGACAGCTGCTGCCCTGTCAGTTTCCTCTTCGCTTTCTGCATTGTGTCCAGTTCACACACTTAAATCTGGAGGAATATTTGCACTAATTTGCCATGATTAAATATTTTCTCCAATTTCTTTTCACGTTTTTCCACTAATATGAGTGTTTAATGACATTATATATTGTGCTAATTTTACGGTAATATTTCTGGAGTAAGCGCTCTGACACCAGTGAGAGTGGAGGAGATGTGATGTCACCAGTGGACCAAAGCCAGGAGAGCTCCTGAAAGACTGATAGCGGGCCCAGTTTATATTCTTATTTTATACTCTAAAACTACATGTGGGGTGAACAAGCAGGTGAGATTTTACAGACGCATACGTGCCAATCAGGTTGTTTTAAAGGCATACATTATAGTTGACAGGTGTAAGCTTTTGTGTTCAGGTTGTTAAGGGCAATAACCTTTTGTTTCTCTAGGTCATTCTGTTCCAGGTAGCAAGTGAAGTCATACTTAGAAATGGGCCGTACAAGCAATGCTTTAAGTGAGCCACTAAAGAAATCCATAAGTCAGTGTCTAATAATTGGTCTTTTCTGTCTTATTCTACTTCACTAACATGTTACAGNTGACCTTTCACAGAAGGATCACAAGATCACAAGGCTTCTGCAGTGCAAGAAATGTTGTAACATGGAATTTAAAATAAATACTAAATATCTCTACATTTGAATTTAAAACATTGGAGGAAGTTTGGGTGCAAAGGTTCCGGTATGGTAAAGAGGCTGTCTGTGAAGCCTTGCATTCAGCTCACTTGTACTGCACTTGGGGAGNCATGCACAGTGCTGTGGAACACTGAGATGTGAAAGGGCCTGAAATAGGTAAAGGCTGGCGAGGCGAGGCAGCTTTGGAGGCTCTAGCCTACAGTCTCGAGGCAAACACAGATCTCTAGGAGCTGGCTGAGGTAGTGGTTCTCCAAAACTAAAGCACTGTTGTGTGAAAGGAGTGGACCAACTGGCTGCCCCTGACTGCAGGCAGGGTGCACAGGGGGAAAAGGAAACACGTCTTGCTGCCGTGTCAGCCAACTGGTTTGTGGTGGATGTGGGTTGCCCTGGGACATAGCAGGGTTCCATACTGTAGCAGAACTAGGAACACAGGCCTACAGGAAGGATCATGGGAGACTTCTTTTTGGGTTGGAGGCTCAGNAGAGTGGTTGGTTCTTAACTGATTTTTCTCTAAACAGCTTTATTGAGGTGTCATTAACAGACGTTTAAACTGTTTCCCCGTGAAACCACAGTCAAAGTGTAATCCCTCCCTCCAGCCCCGGGTATCTGCTGCTCTGCTCTCTGTGATTCCCATGCTGTACTTTACCCAGTCACTTTGTCAGATACGAGTAGCCAGGCCATATGCTGGTAATGCCCATGAGAACATTGTGGTCTTCCTTCATGTTCATTCAGAAAGGTGCGTTGGAACCCTGCAGGAACTATTAGAATATTAGAAGAAAAGTAGCATGTCCACTTTTCCTTCTGTTAGGCCTGGCTCCCTGAAGAGAAGTCTGGCTTCCCAGAGCTCAGATGACCACTTGAACAAACGCTCTCGTACCTCCTCTGTGAGCTCCCTGACTAGTACATGCACAGGAGGCATCCCCAGCTCCAGCCGCAATGCCATCACCAGCTCCTACAGCTCCACCCGTGGCATCTCACAGGTACGTCTCAGGGCTGTGAACAAAGGATGCAGACGACTTTCTGTTGCCTTGCATTGGACCTGTCTCTAGGCTAACAGAAATTCAAAGCCTTAAATAGCAACTAAAACTTAAACCCGTGGGACTGAACAGACTGTAGACCTGGTACAAATGGAGCTGTTACTACATGGACCAAGGAAAAACAGTGCAGGAAATGTTACTGATCTGGTTGAAAGGGTTCATTCAGTTTGGAGTGCAGATGAGATTTTTAAGAGTTAATTTAGTATAAGTTTTTAAAACATGAAGTAGTTGTCATTCTTGCTTAGAGTTAGTTAATATCTATGGGTAGGGAAGCCAGACAGCTTTGCTGTCAAGCAGGCTTGATATTAATATAGGCATTGACACTAGTAGCTGTATGGGCTTATGCAGGTAGATCAGTGTGGGTGAAAGTTTGTCCGGTCCCGCCCGGCTCCCGTGGCCACTTAGACCCAAGTAAACACACAGAGGCTTAGATCATTTTTAAACTATGGCCATGGCAGGCTTCTCACTAGCTAGCCCTTACATCTTAAATTAACCCATTTTATAAATCTATGTCTCCACGTGTTCCATGGCTTTACCTGTGTGCCGTTACATGATGTTCTCTAGATGGCAGAATGGCATCTGCCCAGCTCTGCTTTCTTCTTCCTTTCTCTCTAGTTAGAATGTCCCGCCTAACCTTATTCTGCCTCACCATTGGCCACACAGCTTTATGGACCAACCAGTCAGAACAATACATTTTCACAGCATACAGAATATCACCCATCAGATCAGTTATCTTTTTTTGTTTGGTTTTGTTTTTTGAGACAAGGTCTCATGGATCCCTGGCTATCCTGAAGTTTGCTATGTCTCTCAGGCTAGGTTTGAACCTGTAGTGATCCTCCTCCTGCTTCTGCCTCCTAAGTACTGGGGTTTCAGGCTTGCACCACCATGCCCAGCTTGTATTTTTTAATATGTATAAGCTTTTTCTGATAGAAGGTCAGAATCTGCAAAAATAGACGGTGTATTTTTTACTGTAAATAATCCTTGTTGGAATATATAATGGATACAAGTATTATCTTATGTGGTTTAAAAAACCTTTGCCGGGCGGTGGTGGCGCACACCTTTAATCCCAGCACTAGGGAGGCAGAGCCAGGTGAATTTCTGTGAGTTCGAGGCCACCCTGGTCTACAGAGTGAGATCCAGGAGAGGCACCAAAACTACACGTAGAAACCCTGTTTCAAAAAAAAAAAAAAAAACTTTTAAGATTTATTATTTTGCGGGGTACAGTGGCATACTCTAAGCTTGAGGCCAGCCTAGTCTACATAGTGAATTGTAACCAGGGCTATACAGTGAGACTTGGACTCAAAAAAGAAAAAAAAATATTTTTTTATTTGAGCCTGTGTGAGTTTAGGTGCACCATATGCATGCAGGTGCCCACAGATGCCAGAAAACATCCAGTCTCCTAGCACTAGAGTTACAGTACTTGTGAGCAGTCTGATGTGAGTGTTGGGAACCTAACCTGAGCCCTCTGCAAGAACAGCAAGTGTTTCCTAATNGCTGAGACATCTCTCCAGCCCCTCAAAAAGATTGTTTTTTATTTTGATTTGGTTTGACTGTCCTGGAACTCACTGTGTAGCCCAAGCTGCCCTCAAATTCACAGAGATCCACCTGCCTCCGCCTCCTAGTGCTGGGATTAAAGGCGTGCGCTACTATGTCTGGCCTATTCAGGATTTCTTTCTACACAGTCATGTTCTCAGTAGGTGTCTTAGATGTGTCACTCTGCTTAACTTGCAGCTGTGGAAGAGGAGTGGTCCCACCTCATCCCCCTTTTCCAGCCCAGCTTCCTCCCGCTCCCAGACACCAGAGAGGCCAGCCAAGAAAACAAGGTAGTCACCATTCACTTCTGGTCACTTTGTGTGGACAGGGGGAATGGGGCTTAACAGGCATTGGTTGTTGGGCTTTCTGTTGACTGACTCAGCAAATCAAAGAGTCAAGTCCTAGAAGAGCAGCTAAGCGCNTGCTGCAGTTGTTCCCCTGTCGTGCAGTCTGAGCACACTGATGGTTGGGGTCCCTTCTCTGTCTCGTACTCCAGTGGGAGTGGTGCAGAGACCACTGGGAGTGGAGTGCAGAGTGGATCGGGTCAGCAGGGAGCCTGGGTCCCTGGCCCCAGCTCACTGTTCACTGGAGCTCGGCTCCCTCGGGGATCAGGTCTGTCTGTGTCTGGCCCTACCTGCTACCCAGCCTTTTTTATTTTCACCCTGTCACGGGCCTGCTTTCTCACCAGCTTTACTCCTAGTTCCCAGCACTAACCCACTGTTAGAGCCTGAAGGTACAGTCTGGGGCCCTGGACTTGGCAGGCTTGGAGTAAGGCTTCGCAGATTCCTGTTCTGTATTTAATTAAAGACCAGTTGCTCGTGGCCTGTGTCAACTGCCCACCTTCATTTCTACATGAACTGTGTCATGTGACATGTGGAGACCTAGAGCCATGGTCTCTCTAGACTTTGGCCATGTGTGAGAGAGTGAGAAAGAAAGAAAATCGAGCCTTTTCACAATCCCCACAGAGAGGAGGAGCCGTGTCACCATTCCAGTTCTTCAGCTCCCTTGGTAGCAGACAAGGAGTCCCCAGGAGAAAAGGGTAAGTAGAGACGCCATGTGGGCTTCTGTANGGGTGGCGTCTGCAGTTGAAGTGGAGGTGGCTCCATTGATGTTAGCAAACATTACTCTATCTGGGGCATGGAAGATAGTCTTGTCCTTAGTGTAGGAAGGGAGAAAGGCAGACAGTCCAGTGCAGGATGTGAGGACTGGCAGGTGATGAGCTCATGTGGGGCTCTGGGTCACAGCTATCCTAGAAGCAGTTCTGTGCACCTTTGGAATGACACTGAAGATAGTGCCAGGCCACTCTCAACACAGAAAACATGTCTTCTAACAAAACCATCCTGTCCTGGAGGATCGGAGAGGCCAACAACGCTGTGTTTGTCTGTAGCTACAGATACAGCCACNGGGAAGCAGCAGAACTCTTGGGCTTCCCCGCCCACGCCTGGCAGCTCTGGGCAACGCAAACGCAAGGTGCAGTTGCTGCCCTCCCGGCGAGGGGACCAGCTCACCCTGGTATGTCGTGTCCCCCCTCCCTCTCAGCTCTTAGACTCAGGAGGGCTGGGAGCAGGTTCCTTCCACTTCTGGGGGTCAGCCTAACCTGTCTTTGTTCTCCGGAGCAGCCTCCACCCCCTGAGCTTGGCTATTCCATCACTGCCGAAGACCTGGACATGGAGAGGAAAGCCTCCCTGCAGTGGTTTAACAAGGTCTTGGAGGACAAGATGGGTAAGGATGTGGAGCGGAGCGCAGTGTGCTCCCCAGGAGCTCTGGGCTTCGTGTCAGAGGGCCGGTCTCCTTGGAAGAGCAGTGCTAGAATACTTGACATTCCTTTTGAGTCTCATCTACCCAAGGCTGTCTTCAAATTCATAACCCTGCTTCAGCCTCCCAAGTGCTGGCTTACAGATGGGGGCCACTACAGCCAGCTCTTGAATTTTTTGTTCCCTGATTTCACCAGGAGTCTTACTACTAATAGCTGTCACCAACACTTTTCCATGGAACCTGGAAGTTTTGTTTTGTTTGTGGAAATGATGTTACTGTCTAGCCCCGATTGGCCTCACCCTCACAGTTCTGCCCGCACTCTGGCACAGGCCATGTACTACCCCGACCCTCCAGCTTCTCTTGTGGGAAACCTGCTTGGGTCTTCACTGAGGCTGCAGTCCAGTGCGCCACCTGTGAGGGAAGGGAAACATTTCTGAAGAGGCATTTTGGGCTCTGAGCTTCCTGTACCTTTGCTCTGGAACTCCCATGCTAGAAGATTGTCTTGTCCTCAGATGATGCGTCCACCTCGGCCAGTGAGACCCCACCTGCTGCCAATCCCCCTTTCACATTTACCCTGCCTGCTGTGACTCCTGCTGCCTCCCCAGCCTCCCTCCCAGCTCCTAGCTCTAACCCACTGTTGGAGAGCTTGAAGAAGATGCAGGACTCTCCAGCCCCATCATCCTCAGGTAAACAGAGTGCTCTGCCCTGTAATGACAGGCTTTTGATGTGAAGGGAGTGTAGAACCTGTCGGTTCTGGGCTTCAGAATGCCCTAGTCTGGAANGCAGGCTGTCATTCAGGATTCATGGTTCAAGGCCAGCTGCCCTAGCAGCTCGGAGCCTGGGTCATCTATGCAAATGAGGTTTTCCTTGGAAGGTGTCCATCCCATAAGGTGTCATAGCTTTCTGGATCCGAATCCTAGAGTAACTGAAATCCCTTTCTCTCTGGGTAAGGCTGGTGATTGCTAGCTGGTACCTTGATGCTACTGCACATGGACATACCGGTATAGCTGTGCTTGTCACTGGAGTGCAGGCATGATGCTGCAGCTCTCGGGGCTCAGACACACACTACCTTGCTGGGTTGGTAAACATCGTGGGTCTTTCTTTGTTAAATGAATAGGCACATTAGGTAAGTAAGTAGACATCAGAGTTGCGCTAATGACATTTTCCTTCATGATCACGCATGCAGCCCCCACTAGACTCCCCTGCTTTCTTCCTTCTGTCTTTCCTGGAATCTGGGAGTAGAAATAATGCCTTCTTGAGTCCCTGTGCAGTGGTGGTACTGGAGGATAGAAGCATGTTGAGTGCCACCTGCAGACACCCTCAGAACTCACCTCACTTCCTCTTCTTCACAGAACCTGCTGCAGCAGCAACTACTGCGGCCCCTTCGCCTCCGAAGACACCCAGCCTCCTGACCCCTCTTGTCTCACCGCTGACAGGGCCGTTGGCCAGCACCTCCTCAGACTCCAAACCTACAGTCACCTTCCTNGGGCTGACCCCTGCTTCATCTGCAACACCACTCACTGATACCAAGTCCCCTGGAATCCCTCAGGCTGAGCAGTCCGTCAGCACCCCAGCCTCCTCAGCTCCCTCCCCTACCCCAAAACCTAGCATGCTGTTTGGGATGCTGAGCCCACCTGCCACTTCCTCCCTTGCCACNCCTGGCCCAGCTTGTGCTTCTCCCATGTTTAAGCCCATTTTTATGGCCACCCCTAAGAGTGAGAGTAATAGCCCCTTGCCATCTAGCTCCTCAGCCACCACTGCAACTTCATCCAGCACCACCCTCGCCACAACAGCCAGTACCACAGCTCCCACTTTCAAGCCCATTTTTGACAGTGTGGAGCCATTTACAGCCATGCCCCTGTCAACCCCCTTCTCCCTGAAGCAGACAGCTGCGACAGCCACCACTACAACCACACCAGCCCCTCTCTTCACTGGCCTGGGCACTGCCACCTCCACAGTGGCCTCTGGTACCACAGCTTCTGCCTCAAAGCTTGTGTTTGGCTTTGGAGCNACCACTGTGGCCAGCACTGCCAGCAGTACCGTGACTTCCACCTCCCAGACACTTCTTTTCGGGGGAGCTCCCCCTGTCACTGCTGCCAGTTCTGCCCCAGCCCTGTCCTCCATCTTCCAGTTTGGGAAGCCCCCTGCCACAGCAGCACCTGCAGCAGGCACCTCCTTCAGCCAGCCCCTTGTTAGTTCTGCCCAGACAGTGGCCAGCAGCAGTGGCACTGGTGGCTTCAGTGGCTTTGGTAGCAGCACCCTCACCACCTCCACCTCAGCCCCTGCCACCACCAGCCAGCCCATACTGACCTTCAGCAGCACCGTCACCCCTACCTTCAACATTCCCTTTAGCTCTGGTGCCAAGCCTGCGCTCCCAGCCTACCCTGGAGCCAACCCCCAGCCCACGTTTGGAGCCACTGAGGGGGCCACCAAGTCAGCCCCAAGTTTTGGCAGCTCTTTCACTTTTGGCAACTCCGCGGCCTCAGCCCCATCAGCGGCCCCGGCACCAGCCACCTTCGGCAGTGCTGCACAACCAGCTTTTGGCGGGTTGAAAGCCACAGCCTCCACCTTCGGCACCCCTGCCAGCACACAGCCAGCTTTCGGCAGTACCACGTCTGTGTTCTCCTTTGGTTCAGCCACCACATCTGGCTTTGGTGCCACCACGCAGACCACCAACAGTGGGAGCAGCAGCTCTCTATTTGGCGGCTCTGCTCCATCCCCGTTCACATTCGGTGGCTCGGCAGCTCCTTCNGGCAGTGGAGGCTTTGGGCTTGGTGCTGCTCCAGGCACCAGCTCCACCTCTGGAACTTTTAGCTTTGGATCTGGACAAAGCGGGACCACAGGCACCACCACCTCCTTTGGGGGAAGCCTGAGTCAGAACACCCTGGGCACACCCAGCCAGAGCTCACCCTTCGCCTTCAACGTGGGCAGTGCGCCTGAAAGCAAGCCTGTGTTTGGAGGTAAGATTGGGAACCTTGGTAAGGCTTAGTGCATAACAGCCAGCAAGTAAGTTACAGGCCACTGGCAATACAAGCNAGTTAATGATGGAGGGGCTCTGGGTAGCCAATAAAGGTTTCTGGAGGGCTGGGGTGGGTAAGACCTGTTCCCAAGGAGGACCCAAAGTCAGTTCTAGCACCCACATGCAGTGGCTGTCAACTGCCTATAGCTGCAGCTCCAAGGGGTCTGATGTTGCTTTCTGGNCTCCACAGGCACTGCCCTNNTGCACATGCCTACATACACACACTATTTTTTAAATCTTAAAAAGGTATATGTGTATGGGTGTTTTGATACATGTATGCCTGTGTACCATATGTATGCTGGTGCCCACAGCAGCCAGAAGAGGGTGTTGGATCCCCTGGGATATATGAGCTGTCATGTTCGTGCTAGGAATTAAACCTAGGTTCTCTGGAACCATTGAGCTCTCTCTCCAGCCCCATTAAAAAACGAAAATCATAGTGCCTTTGAGGAAGTAATGAATAGAAGGGAAGAATGCGGTTTATGTGTTTGGTATATACATGTGTGTACAGCCACATTCAGCTTTATTTTACATGGTTACTCAGCTTACACAGCAAGCACTTTAACTCACCAAGCCATCTCCCCAGCCCATTTTAACTTACTGTTTTGTGTGTGTGTGTGTGTGTGTGTGTGTGTGTGTGTGTGTGAGAGAGAGAGAGAGAGAGAGAGAGAAAGAGAGAGAGAGACTGTTACTCTCCCTCAAACTCAGGATCTTTATACTCCAGCTTCCGAAACAGTATGGTAGTATACCATGCAGGCAGCAGGGGAGGGTAGTGTCAGGACACAGCACAGAAGNAGGAATGGTGGGTTTGTAAGCAGAGAACAGGCAAGATTGGCTGGAGTTTGTAAGGCTGGTAGAGTAGAAGACTGGTCATAGCCAGGCTTCATTGTTTGGATTTTAAATATCCAGGGAAGTCACAATAGAATTTCAAGCTGAAGGGTGAAGAGATCTTGTTTGCTGTGTGCAGGGTCAGTTTTGGCCCAAAGAGCTGCTGACATCTTTGGTAACTAACGGAGAAGGTCTTGGGGAAGTGGGGAGGCAGGAGGCCGGTCTGTTGAGTTATCTGCAACAGTGAGAAAAGGGATAGAACCAGAGAAAGTGTACCGTTTGCCAGGTGGTTGGTTCATAGGTGGAAACAGGATGATGAGTTTACACAGTGTGCAGAGAGAGGTTCAAGCAGCCTCTGGAATAGCAGGTAGGCGGTGTTCGGGAGATGACTCAGCAGTCAAAGTGCTTGCCACTTGAGTGTGAGGATCTGAGTTCAATCCCAGTGCTTAATAGCTAGCTGAGGCAGTGTGTACCTGGGATCCCAGTGCTGTGTGTGGAGGTAGGCAGATCCTATGGACTTGTTGGCCAGGCCGGTGAGAGACTCTGGAATGTCAACCTCTGGCTTCTCTACACTCCCATGAATGAGTAATACATTGGTGCAGATACACACACGAGACGGATAACACATGGGGAGAGTTTGTGTGGGTGTTTTGGCACCAAAGGATCATGAGTCTTTCTCACTATCGGTGACGTCACTTAAGAATGGTGATGGGGGGAGGGTGATGGTTCAGAGTCCTTTGTGGGGGAAAAAGGAATGGTTGACAGGTGACACTGCAAAGGACCAGGACTGTTCATAAGAGCCTGGTGAGCCAAACCTCAGGAGTTGGGCTAGGTGTGGTGTGCATGCCCGGTGTCCCAGCACTTAGGCCTGGACCGGAGGTTGGAGAGTTCCAGGCCAACCTGGGCTACATATCAGACTCAGTCTCAAAAAGAGCAAAACAGAAGAATTGGGTGTTTGAGGTAGGGGGGAGAGAAGTGGTCTGGAAGCAGCATCAGAGCAAGGCAGCCCTGAGATGCTCGCACATGCAGAACAGGAGCCATTCCCAGAGGGCGTCCTAGAAGGGTTNGCAACCCTACAAGGTGAGTGTGAGGGGGAAGGCAGGGAACCAGGGAGAAGANCAGGGCAGCCTCACACCTCTTGCTGCAGCTAGCTGTACATGGAGGTGTGCCGGAGGCCAGCTTCCTCAGCACTGAGTGCTGGGGACAGGTCTGACAACCTGCCCAGTCTCTACAGCCCAGTCTCTCCTCTCTAGGCACAGCCACACCCACTTTTGGGCAGAGTTCCCCTGCCCCTGGAGTAGGCACCGCAGGCAGCAGCCTCTCATTTGGGGCCTCAACACCTGCCCAAGGTTTTGTTGGAGTTGGAACTTTCGGTAAGCAGCCCTGTCCCTCAGGGTCTGGGGGAGTTGGACAGTAGAGTTGAGCCTTCTCAGGAAACTCAAGCATTTAGGAAGCCAGGTGCTGGTGTTTTTTGTTTTGTTTTGTAAAGGTATTGTTTATGTGCATTGGTGGTTTTCCTGCATGTTTATGATGGGTTCCTGCCAAGGGCTATGAGAGTTGCCAACAGCTTCAGAGCCCTGGTGGAACACCTGTTTATGCTTCTGCTGTTGACCAGACTTTCCAGAGCAAGGCACCAGGCACATTTTCTGTGGCAGCAGCTGCCCTGATGAGGTCTTGTCAACTCTTTCCAGGATCAGCGGCCCCTTCGTTTTCCATTGGCGCAGGATCCAAGACCCCGGGGGCTCGACAGCGACTTCAGGCCCGAAGGCAGCATACCCGCAAGAAGTAGCCTGCCTCCTGTCTCCACTCCCCCATTCCTTCCCCGAATCTGGACCTCAGCACTGCTAGGAAGAGCCTCTGACCCTTCGAATTCCATAGCAAACCCAGCCCATCACCAGGGCAGAAGTGGCAGCCTGGCCCTTTCTGTTCTAGAGAAAGTGGGTGCCCCAGGGAGGGGCAGAAAGAAGCCCGATACTTTACTTGAACAGTCACACTGGTGAGGCTGGAGAACTGGAGAAACAGCTGTACATACTGCCCTTGCTGCCCCAGCGCTTGTTTAGTGTGTAGCCCAGGCGGCCCCCCCTTTCCTTGAGCACCATCTCTGCTAGAGGGTGCATGGTACCCACAGGGATCCCTAGTACACTTTGGGTGGGATTGGGGGAACGGAATGTCCCTGAGCTTTGCCTGCTTGGCTTGGCCATAAGAAGTGGTTCTCTTCCTCTGGTTCCTTCAGGGTCTCATTTCTTGCTGCTTTGTCCTTCACCAGTCCTCTGTGAGATTCAGTCCTTTTAAATGGCAGTGAATCTTGCTTTGCCTTGGAGACCCCAGTGGGCGCTGCTCGCCTCTTCTGCCAAGTCCGTTTCCTCTCCAGCCCTCTGCCAGCNCAGCCTCCAAAAGGTTGATGGATCAAGACTTAGCCTGGCAGAGCCAGGGGAGAAGTTTGCTCCAGGAAGTCCTGGGGCAGGCAGACCGCCCACCACTGCTTCTAGCTGCCTCTTCACCTGCCCGCCACCCCTCGGGCCACTTTGCCTCTCCGGGATTGTATTTTCCAAGCCTTGTACCGTGTTTGTCTGATGTTAATGTGTGTTGCTCCTTGAATCGAGTTTGGAGGAAGAATTGAATTGTATGTGTGGCGGCATGTTGGTAATGCCGGACTTAATGTCGCCTGGGCCCTCCTGGGCCTAGCTAATTGAATGCTGAAAGTGGCACCACGTGACAGCCACAGCGCTGACTCCTGAATTCTAAATAGTGTTTTGACTTAAGGGCTGGCAGCCCAGAGGATGGAGCCTTTGGGAGCAGACTTCCCTCTGTTGGTCCTCCCCCACATAGCGCACCCCAGGCAAGGGCATCTTCTGCCTGTGTTTGGAGTTGTAGATTAATGGACTATACTTTTAGGTTCCTTAGTTGTATTCCCAAAAGGGTCCTTCTAGCCTGTCTCTTTCTTTCCAAAAACCACACCCTTAGGCCCCAGAGCCTGGCTGCCATGCCCATCCTCTTTGGGAGAAGTATGAATGCGTGTGTCTAAATTCAAAGAAAAAAATATTTAAACGTTTTTTAACAAAATAAAAATTTATTTTTATATTTAAGCTAAATTGCCTTTTAAATTCCTTCAAGCTTGGTTCACTGAGGTGGTTCAGTATAAATGCTATTGAATAGTAGGAATTAGCTGTATAGTTATGCCTGTGTGAAGGAGGGGCTCATGGCTGTCCCCGGCAGCTCTCCTGAGGGGGCAGAGCTCCTTCTGGACATGTCGTATAAGTGTAATTCTTACTTTATAAACAATGTGATTGATGTAGCTGTAACTGGTCCCTTCCCTTTGTGACTGACAGGGGTTAGGCTGGGTTGTATGGAGCTGGGGAAGAGCTGGACCTCAAGTCCCAAATGCCTGTGAGGATGGGTGGGGTCTGCACAGGAGCCTCTACCTGTGCCTCAGGTTAAGGAAGGGGCCTCCCTGCAATTCAGTCTGAGCTAATTACCTCAGCTCCACAGCAGGCCTGCATCCAGGGCCCCTGAAGAGGCGTCCTGGCATAGCCTCGGTGTGTGAGCACATTTGTCCGTGCTCATGCTGGACAGGGACAGGGAGGCTGGGGCTTCCCACCACAGACTGAGTTCCCGTGAGCGTAGCTGAGATTTTTAGTATGAATGTGAGATTGTTCTTGCTTATGTCATTAAAAATAAAACTGTGATCTGTCATTGACCCGGCTGACCTTTATTTGTGAAGCAAAGGACTTGTAGAACTGCCCAGTAAGGGACTCACAGGGCCACATCTGCCCTTCCAGGNGAGTGTAGTTCCCACATAGCATGGGTTTGCTGGCTGTAAGGCTCAGTGCCCACTATGTGCTTGGCTGCATGCTGGCACCAGCTGCTGCTTTGCGTCTTCTCTTTCTCTTTGGAGCTTTGCTGAGAGGTTCTGGAGCCACTGCTTTGTCTTGTGGGGCTGAGCTGAAAGAATAGGCCAGAGGTTAGCAGATGTGGTGGCCCACACCTACATAGTGAGTTGTAGGCCAACCAGGGTTCCACAGACCCTGCCTCAAACACCAACTGGGCTCCTCCTCACTCACCTCGGCACCACTTCTGCCCGCTCAAACACAGCAACAAAGAAGCCACCAGTGAGTGTGGTCTCAGGGGAAGCCCGGAGGCAGTGTTCAGACCCCGGAAAGGTACTCAGACCTCGGTGAGGCCACGTGGGTAGGACAGGAGCTAATCTGTGGAGACGAAGAGAACTCAGACCCTGATGAGAAGTAGCCTGTGACCTCAGATCCTGGAGATACCATTACCTGAAGACCCCCGAGTTCTGCTGTAGAGCCTCCTGGACCACGTCTTCATTCTCTTCTTGGCAAAGGGAACACGTGGAGTAGACTAGGCGTCGCAGAGAGGGGAAGGTGAGTGCGTGGCACAGAGCCCGCTGCTGGAACCCTGCCAAGGCCTGCAAACGCTCCTTGCTAGGTGTGCCTCCTCCATGCTCTTCGAGCTGCCGGCTCAGCATACCTATGGAAAAGGCANTTAGGAAGCCGTTTCTCACCAAAATCCCCATTTTATAGATGAGAGCATTTGTAGTCACAAGTCAGAGGTAATACCAAGATTAACTGGTAGCCTTTAGGATCCAAGTTGCTGTGGGGCTAGGACCACAGCCACACTGTCCCCATCTCACCAGAGCCACTACAAGAAGGATCCAGCAAGATGTACTGGACCTGGCTGTAACGCTGGTCGGAGGGAGAAACCGTCAGGAAGTCCTTCTCTGCTAACTCGCAGCAAGAGACCCCAGCTCGAGCCAGCAATGTAGCCATGGCTGCCAGTCGCTTAGCATCCTGGTCGAAAGCAAAGATCTTCCTAGGGAAGAGAGAGAGGCAGAATGAACTGAGAATTTCTTTTAAATTAGGACTTCTAGGGAGCCAGAGAGATGGCTTAGCAGTTAAGAGCATTGGCAACCACATGGTAGCTTACAGCCATCTATAGTGGGATCTGATGCCCTCTTCTGGCATGCAGGTATACATGCAGAATAGAGCACCATTTACATAAAATAAATATCTTTAAAAAAAGACTTCTGTGTGTCTGTATGCCACATGTATTCAGGTGCCTGTGGAGGCCAGAAAGAGTGATGGAACCCAGGGAGCTGGAGTTAAAGAAGTTGTGAGCTACCTGACGTGAGTGCTGTGTATTGAACTCGGGTCCTCTGGAACAGCTGCAAGTACTCGCTAAGCCATTTTGCCAGCCCCTGAACTGAGACTTTTTGGAGCATGGAGCCCCATAGTTAGGTAACATCAAACTGTAACATATACTAAGCCAGGACACAGGTCTAGGGGTGTGGCTCAGCAATAGAGGGCTTACCTAGAATCCCCCAGTGAGGAGCTGGGGTGTGGCTCAGTGGTAGAGCACCTGCCTAG
>LZPO01117005.1:418704-429981 GCA_001675575.1 Neotoma lepida | reverse complement strand
GATTGTGTATGGGTGGTTCTACTAGATCACCTGACCTGGGTTCCACTCAAGCCTCCTGCACAGTGGTGTCTGCTCTCCTTTGTCTAAGGTACAACATGCTAGGTAGCGTAAGGTATAGATTAGTTCTGTATTAGCTGTTTGCTATTTAGTCGCCCTTTGTTTAGTTCTCACTACAAAGTTGTAACTGCTTTTCAGAAAATTCGGCACTGGTAGCTTGTAACAAGGGTGATTGAGGTTTGGAGATACAATTCAACTTTAGAGTTCTTGCCTAGAATCTACCACTGATGGGCTGGGGTTATGTAGGTCAGTGGTAGAGTGATAATATTAACAAGCCCCAGGTTCCATCCCCAGGACCGTAAAAACAAGCTAGAGACTTGGTCCCTCCTTGAGAATGAAAGAGGCTTTTACTAACTTGACAGGATAACTGACATGAGGGGCAAGCTGAGACAGTCTCAGGAAAACTGGGATAGAGAGCCACAGTCCTCATAACCCAAGTCTTGGCTTTCCTGTGCAGCCTTTCACTCCCCCAGCCCATAGAAGCAGAGCTTGTGATCCCATCAGCAATCACATGATGCTGTCATCTACCAACTGCATATGTGGTGGTTGCCGTGCATCTATTCCAGACTTCACTCTTCCATATGACTAGGTCTTCACACTCAACTAAACTCTCAGTGCCTCAGTCAAGTGTCTCACCTTGTCTACATCTTTCTGCGGAGTAGATGGTCCTGCACTTACCCAGGTTCTGATTTGGGTCTCTGAGTAGGGTTCTACGGGCAGTTCTGATACGAAGCCAGGATAGCAAGCAGATGAGCACATAGAACCCCCAGGGTCCTGAACCAATTGGGAACTGGCAAATTCTTGTTGAGTAATTGGTCTGAGCTTGGCAGGCTCCCTCAGCTTCTGTGGATGCTTCTGCTTCTGGGGGAATCTGAGGAGGATCACAGCAGCCACTGACCCCTGAGCTGCTCTATAAGTGGGCCTGTCACAACATCCACCTGAGTAGTCTCTGCACACACAAGGTCCAAGAGAGAAGTGTTGATGAGTGTAACATGGCTGCCATTGTGCCACTGGGGCTTCTGGCTCCATGTCACTGCTCTTGGCTTTGCTCTTCAGGAACAGCAAGAACAGTTTCCGCTTCAGAAGGTTCTCAAGGTAGCAGCAACTGAGAGGGAGTTTGGCAACTACCTTTTCCGCCAGAATCGCTTCTGTGATGCCAAAGTGAGATACAAGCGGGTAAGAATGCTCTGGAAGTGTGATCCAGGAAACTTCATTTTTTAAAGTTTTTATGTGTTTGGCTGTGCAATCTACATGTATGTCTGTGTACCACTTGCGTGCCTACTGACTACAAGGCCAGAAGAGGACATCTGATCTCCGAGAATTGATCCCTGGGAACTGGAGTTACAGACAGCTGTGAGCCGCCATGTGGTGCTGAGAATTGAACCTAGGACCTCTGAAAGAGCAGTCAGTGCTTGTAACCTCTGAGCCACCTCTCCAGCCCCAGAAAACTTAAGAGCATAAGCTTCATCTCTTTGCTACTCTTCACAGGCAGCCATTAATAAGATCACATTAAGCCAGGCAGGGGTGGTGCATGCCTGTAATCCCAGCACCCAGGAGGATTACCAGTTCCAGACCAGCCTGGGCTTCTTAGCTAGTCCCTGTTTCAACAAACTAAAAAAGGGGCTGGGGAGATAGTTCAATGAGTTAGAGTGCTTGCTTTATAAGCTTGAGGATCTGAGTTCAAATCCCAGGACCTATATAAAATGCTGGGCATGGATTCTGGAAAGATGGTGTAACCGGTAAGAGAACTTCCTGCTCTTGCAGAGGACCAGAGTTTGGTTCCCAGCATCCATATGCCTCATAGCTCCCTATAACTCCAGTTCCAGGGAATCTGAGGCCCTCTTCTGCCTCCATGGGTTCCTACACCCACATGGTACACATAAATTTACATAGGCATGCACACTTACACATAAAAGCTTTTTTTAAGCCAGGTATGGCCACNTGTGTGCTGCAACCCCAGTATTGTGGGAGGCAGAGACAAGAAGATCACTGAGACTTGAAGCCTGCTCCAGGTTCAGTGAGAGATCTTGTCTCAGGGAATAAGGTAGAGTGGTGGTTCTCAGCCTTCCTAATGCTGTGACCCTTAATATACAGTTCCTTATATAGTGTTGACCTCCAACAATAAAGTTATCTTTGTTGCTACTTCATAACTAAATTTAGTACTGTTATGAATCATAATGTAAATATCTGTGTTTTCCAATGGTCTTAGGGGTGACCCCTGTGAAAGGGTCATTCAAACCCCAAAGGGATCTTGACCCACAGGTTGAGAACCAGAGGTAGAGTGCTACAGCAGGACACCTGACATTGTCCTTTGGCTTCCTCATGGGCACAGGAAAACATCCATACACACAGAATTAAAAAAATTTACACAAAAAAGCCAGGTGTGGTGGCGCACACTTTTAATCCCAGAACTTCAGAGGCAGAGGCAGGCGTATCTCTGTGAGTTTGAGGCCAGCCTGATCTACAGAGTGAGTTCTAGGACAGCCAGGCTATAGAGAGAGACTTTCTCAAAACCATACATATATGTGTGTGTATGTATATGTATGTATTTAATTGTGTTTGTTTCTGTGTGGGGATATTCGCATATGGGAGTGCTATTGCTAACGGAGGCCAGAGGTATGGGATTCCCCCTATGTTGGACTTACAGACAGTTGAGAGCCACCTTCTGTGAGTGCTGGGAATCCAGCTTGGCCTTGGCTCTTGTTGGATATGCTGTCCTTACTCCTTTTGAGGCAAAAGAGTAGAGGATGCATGCTCTCTGCTTCACTCACATTTGTATGCCTTCTCCTGTTAGAAACCTTCAAACTG
Organism: Neotoma lepida; assembly: GCA_001675575.1. Taxonomy (NCBI): domain Eukaryota; kingdom Metazoa; phylum Chordata; class Mammalia; order Rodentia; family Cricetidae; genus Neotoma; species Neotoma lepida. The sequence goes on along the minus strand of LZPO01117005.1, from coordinate 427,116 downwards.
GACTAGAAACATGGTTCAGTGGTGAGGAGCATGTANTCCTCTTGCAGAGGACCTGAGTTAGTTACAGCATCCACATTAGGAGGCATAGGATTACATGTAACTCCAGTTTCAAGAAGATCTACACCCTCTTCTGGCCTCCACAGGCACTCTACTCACATGCACACATCCTATCCTACACATATACATAATTTAAAATAATAACTCTTAAAAAGAAGCCTCCTGACTTTATATAGTAACCTTGTGTCTTGAGAGCTAAATGAATTTCTCTCTTAGGTCAGCAGTTGTGTGTGACTGGTAAGGATATAGGATTATTGTCCCTCCTAATCCTTTTGCCTTTCCTCCTCTCCTCAGGCCTTGNTGCTGCTCCACCGACGCTTGGCAGTTTGTGAGGAGCAGCACCTGGTGGAGCCTGCCAAGCTCCTGGTCCTCCTTAACCTGTCTTTTGTGTACCTGAAGCTCGACCGACCTGCCATGGCCCTACGCTATGGGGAGCAGGCTCTGCTCATTGACCAACGGAATGCTAAGGCCCTCTTCAGGTGTGGACAGGTGAGTTGTGGGTAAGTGCCTATGAGAAGGAAGTGGGGAGAGGGGCTGGGGCAGTAACTCAGTCAATAAAGTGCTTGCCAGGCATGCAAGTCTGGGAGCCTGAGNTCATTCTCCATAGCCCAGGATGCTAGATCACCATGCTGGGGAGGCAGAGACAGANAGATCCCTGGAGTTTGCTGGCCAGTCAGCCTAGATGAGTTGGGAGCCTTGGATACCAGAGGAAGACCTTCTCTTGAAAATAAGGTGGGCTAGCCAGGTGGTGGTGGTGCACACCTTTAATCCCAGCACTCCGAGGCAGAGGCAGGCAGATCTCTGAGTTCGAGACCAGCCTGGACTACAGAGGGAGTTCCAGGACAGCCAAGGCTACACAGAGAAACCCTGTCTTGAAACCCCTCCTCCCCTCAAAAAAAAAAATGGGCTACTCCCTAGAAGGAAGCCAGGTTGACCTCTGGTCTCCATCCACATGTGTACATATGTACTCCCACACAGAGCAGTTGGTCTCTACCACAAATGTTAATCTCTCAATCTGATGTCCTGTCCCTTCCTCACAGGCTTGCCTCCTCCTAACTGAGTATGAGCAGGCCCGGGATTTTCTAGTGCGAGCTCAGAAGGAGCAACCCTGCAACCATGACATCAATAATGAGCTGAAGAAGCTGTCCAGGTGAGAGCTGAGGGCAGGAGTGTGACCAGGAGTGCAGTGAAAGATGGCTGTAAGAAGTCTAGTGCAACCATCTGGAGAGAGGACAGGCTAGGAATGTGCCCCAAACTGGCTGAGAGGCAGCCATCCCACCTGCATGCTCCTTCACTCATTGTCCTGAACTGACTGAGTGGGAAGCTTCACTTCTGAGCATTTCCCTCCTTCCTGTTGTACCACCCTGCAGATTGGCACTCCCTAGAAAAGTGGGTCCTGTAGTGTGACTATAATTACACCAAAATCATGGCATCCGAATTGGCCTCTCCGAGAGATAAATGTCCAGTTTCTAGGGATTGGAACCCTATCTCAGGTAAAAAAAAAAAGTTCAAGATGAGTTGAATGCATAGGGCCAGAAGGACAGAGAGGGCAAGAGCATCCCATTCTGTAGGGTGCCCATAGGCTGAATTACTTTATTAATAGCTCTCATATCTGTCAGCATTCTCAAATTACCAGCCTTCTTTTTAATAACAAATACAAGAGAGTTCCAAGAGCTGGTATATCTTCAGTNTGTTGAGCATTTAACTGCTCTTGAACCAGCTGTTCTAAAGCCTCTCAGGGTCATGGGTTTGTGCCCCATGTTGGGTGCTAAGAGAGAGTGCTGCATACATGCATCCCAGGTCTTAAGGGTTCTGAGCAGCCAAGGGGCATGTACTTCAAGGTCATAGGCAAGTGTAACAGTTACCTGTACCTCACTCTAGAGGTGGTGCTTCAGGGCATAGCTGGAACAGCTACCCGCTACAAGGTCCAGCACTCCCTAGAGAAGTGGGTCCCTGCAACTCCTTTGTGTATATTTATGTGTGTAGGCCAGAAAACAACCTTGAGTGTTGTGCTTGGGGTCCAGTTAGACTGGGCTAGGGGCTAGTACTAGAGATCCTCCTGTCTGCCCCACACCCCCACCAGCACCCCATGCTGGAATTACAGACACACTCTACTCACTAGGCCTGGTTTTTTAACATGATGCTGAGGATCTAAAGTTGGGTCCTCACTTTACCAACTGAGCTATTTCTATAGTCCCCCATGTGACCTTAAAAGGGTGTTAAAACTAGGTATGGTGGTCCACTCTAGTAGTCCTAGAACTTGGGATACTGAGACAAGAAGATCACAAATGCACACCTTCTAGGGTGTAAAATAAGACAACTGTCTCAAAAACCAAAGGGCTGGTGAGGAGGCTCAGCAGCTGAGAGTCCTTGGTATTCTGATCTCTAGGACCTACATAGTGGAAGGAGAGATCTGGCCTGCAAGTTGTCCTCTAACCATGACATATGCACACACTAAATAAATAAATATACAAAAAGCCAATCTCCCACAATAAAGTCTTAAAATCAGCACTCAAGGAGCAAAGGCAGGTGGACCTCTGAGTTTAAGGCTACCCTGTCTATAGAGTGAGTTCCAGGACAGCCAGAGCTACAGAGACCTTGCCTTGAAAAACGAAAATTAATTTTTAAAAAGCTGCACTTAACATTCTACCTATTCTCAAAAATCACCTGAGAGCCATTGTTTCTCATGGGTCTTTCTAGGACCACAAACAAGCTGGTTCTGTGTGACTTGTTCAAATGAGAAGGACATTAATCTTGTAGAAATGTACATTTTGGGAGGTCAGCAACATAGTTCAATGGGTAAAGGTTCCTGCTGCCGAGCCTGATGACCGACAGTTCCTTCTTAGGACTGTTCTCTAACCTCCACCCCCAACACATACATGAGTAAATGTAATTATAAAAATGAAAGTTTATGAAAAAATAATGGGACTTTTTCTGATTAGAGAAGCTGCATTTGCTGTAGAGAACCTGAAAAACGTCTTTCCTTAAGTTCTAGGACAGCCAGCACTTTGTTTGGTTTTGGTTTGGGTTTTTGATTTTTCAAGACAGGGTTTCTTTGTGTAGCCCTGGCTGTCCTGGAACTTGCTCTGTAGATCAGGCTGGCCTCAAAATCACAGAGATCCACCAGTTTCTGCCTCCCATGTGCTGGGATTAAAGGCAAGCCCCACCATGCCTGGCAGACAGCCACAATTTTTTTTTTTTTTGTTTTTTGTTTTTCGAGACAGGGTTTCTCTGTGTAGCTTTGGTGCCTTTCCTGGAACTCACTCGGTAGCCCAGGCTGGCCTCGAACTCACAGAGATCCGCCTGCCCCTGCCTCCCCAGTGCTGGGATTAAAGACGTGCGCCACCACCGCCCGGTACAGCCACAATTTTTTAACATATATTTCTGTTCTGCTTTGATAAGGCTCTCTCCTTAACATTAAGCATTCAGTCCCCATTGCTGAGGTCTCTAAGGTGTGTGCACCATTTCCATTTGGATGCAGTCACTATGCTGCTGGTCTTTTGGGGTTTCTAAGGAGCATCCTTTCTGGTATGGAAAAGGGTCCTCTGAGGTTAGATACTGAATTTTGGGGGGATCTGACCATTCCTTAGCAAGAAAATCTCAAAATGAGTCAGAAGTCACTTAGTACCAGGAATCATTTGACAAGACTTGGCCTGAGCCCACTCACAGTGGCTTCTGCCTTCCTAGCTTTCTGTCTTTCCAGATGAGGGCTTTCCAGTGGGCTTAGCCTTGCCTGTCCCTGCATCTCCACAGTGTCATCTCCATTGGCTGCTGTCCAATGCTGACTTTTCAGTGTCTCTTACCAGAGAATTCCAGCCACCAGATGTCACCTCCTGCAAACCTATAAAGCTTGCCTTTCTCTCCACAGCCACTACAAGGACTACGTGGACAGAGAGAGAGAGATGTGTCACCGGATGTTTGCTCCCTGTGGGAGCGGCTCCTCAGTGGGAGGAAACTGAAGGTACAGGGCTGAGCATGCATGAGAGGATTCAGGGTTCTGTCTGTTGGGGAAGATGTCCTCCTCAGCAAGTCTTGGTGACTGGTGGCTCTCTCCACTGAGGACAGCATAGAACAAAATACACTGTTGGGGCCTTCCCACAGAGGGAGGAGGACTTGGAGGTTACATTCGTATTTGGAAGTTCTGAACTTTCCCTTTCGAGAGACTTTTTTCATGGTTTGTGAAATTAAACTCTCTTCAAGGTTCCTTAGAACTGAAGCAATGAATGAGGTCATTAGTGTAACAGTTTAGCTGGCTGAAAGGGAAGAACTGAGTTTCTCTTTTTGTTACTGTGTTTTGGAGAGAATTTCCTGTAGTCCAGGCTGGCCTGAAACTCACTATGTAGCTGAGAATGACCTTGAACTTCTGATCCTCCTGCCTCTACTAACTGAGTGCTAAAATTACAGGCTTATGCCACCACAGTCTGATTAGTGCAGTACTGGGGCTGGAACCCTGGGCCTTTTGTGTGCTAGTGAAGACTAGGCAAGCACCCTACCAACCAAGCCACATTCCCAGCCTGTTGTGGATGTGCTTGTGTGTGTTTTAATTATATGTTTGTGTATGTGTATCTATTGATGTATTCACATCAATGCAGATGCCTGCGAAAGCCATCCTCTAGAGTTAGAGTTACAGGAAGTTGTGAGCCNTCTGGTGTGGGGCAAGGAACTGAACTCTGGTCCTCTGCAAGAGCAATATGTGCTCTTAGATACTGAGCCAACTCTCCAGTCCTCCTCTTTATTTTTTGAGATAGGGTCTCCTTATGGAACTCACAATTCTCCTGTCTCAGCCTCAAGAGTAGTAGGATCAAGCTGGGCAGTGGTAAACAAGGTGTGGTGGCACACATCTTTAGTCCCATCTCTTGGGAGGCAGAAGCAGGCAGATCTCTGTGAGTTCGAGGCCAGCCTGGTGTAGAATTAGTTCCAGGACAGCCAGAGTCACATAGTGAAACCTATAGTGCTGAGAGTTGAACTCAGGGCCTCACATATGCTAGGCAAGTGTGGGCAAGGTGCTCCATCACTGAAAAGCTCAGGCTTTTCTTCATCTGGATTTTCCAAGAACTTGTGTGCCTCTGACCTCCATTTACCTCTAACACAGTACTAAAAAGACAAAAGCCCAGTGTTGAGGAATCGGGCTGGATTGTGCTTTTTCAGTTCTGCTAACTACCAAAATTCAAAATTTGAAGATGCCAAAACCTGAAAAAGCAGAACATGGCATTGCTCTCAGTCAATAGCAGCTTGTGATTGAGCAGGCACAGGGCAGAATGTCCCCAGAAGTACCCAAGATAACCTTCCAGTCTGCTCTGATANTACTTAAGACAATTAATGGGAACAAAATTACCTGCCTTAAACACCTGTTCAGTCAGGTCCAGAGCCTGCTCTCCTGAGAGAAGTTAAACAAGGAAGAAGAAGGAAGCAGCTGCTGAGCAGGCTCCTGCGGTAAATCTCGCTTTTGTTGCCCCTTCTGTCTACAAAAGCAGCTTGAGAGGAGGGGCCATGAAAGGCCCATTCATCTGTGTGCTTGTGTAGTCTCTGAAGCACTGCTGTCTACTTGGCAGATGCCACCAGTCAGCTCCTCTGCGTGCATGACTGTTTGACCCCATCCTCTGGGTCTTCAGNGGACTTCTGAACTAAACTGAGAGCCAGGGACCGCTCCTCTTTAGCTCTTGTCACATTTAGTAGAGACATAAGACATCTGTTTCCCAGACCTGTGGGTGTATGGATCTGTGTGGCTGCGTGTGTATGTACAGCTGCTCTCTCTCTCCCCTCTGTCTGTGTATGTGTCTTGCATGCATGTCCCCATGACAGTCATAGGACAGCCTCAGACACCTACCATTCGAAACAGAGTCTTTTCATTGACCTGAAGCTTTGCCAAATAGGGTAAGCTAGCAGGCCAGCAAGCTTCTAGAGGTCTGCTCGTCTCCTCCTCCCATCCTGCCATCACTGGATTATAGTGTGCACACCATGCCTGGATTTTTATGTGGGTTCTGGGTATTAAACTCCATTCTTACATAGCGCTTACTTCCTGGACTGTTTCCCTGCTGCTTCCCTAGACACTCTGTAGGACTTCGATCTGACATGCTCTTCAGACCGAGGAGCCAGTCCTTCCAGGACCCAGCTGGGAACCAGGTCTTGGGAATCCCAGCTAAGCCNCAGGATATTCTTCTATTTTCTGTGGCTGCTTTGTTCCCTGCATAGCCCCAGCTCTTCGGTGTTCATCCTTTAGCCATTAGTGATGGTGTTTGAGTCTCAAATGACAGTTGGTGTATTCCCATTCCTGTTAGCATCGCTGCGTACTTCGTTCTTGTCATGTTCCTCTGGCCCTGTTCTTCCATATGTGTGGCCTGGCCAGTCACTCATTATTTTTCATGTGTGAGAGAGTGCAGGGTCATATGTAGAGGTCAGAGGACAACTTTTGGGGCTTGTAACTCTCCTTCCACCATAGGTTCTGGAGATTGAACTCAGGTCATCAGGCTTTCACTGAAGGTGCTTTTTACCCAATGAACTATGTTGCCTGCCCACTGGCCAGTAATTTTGCTTGTTTTTGTTTTAGTTTCTTTCGTATTGCTGTGATAAGACAGCATCACCAAAGCAACTTACCGAAAAGTTTATCTCTGGGGCTTCTAGTTCCAGAGGATTAGAGTTCATAGCCATCACTTGGGGAGCCTAGCAGCAGGAAGGCAGGTGTGGTGCTGCAGTAACTGAGAGCTNACATCTTTGTTCTTTCTTTTTCTATTTTTAAGGCAGAGTTTCTCTGTGTAGCCCTGGCTGTCCTTAACTAGCTCTGTAGACCAGGATGGCCTCAAACTCTGAGATTGGCCTGCCTCTGCCTTCCGAGTGCTGAGGTTAAAGGTGTGCACCACCTTCCAGCTTTAGAGCTCATATCTTAATCCACAAGCAGGAGACACAGACAGACAGAGAGAATGGTGAGGACCTGTTGAAACCTCAAAGCCCACCCCCAGTGAGACACCTTTTCCAACAAGTCCACATCTCCTAATCCTTCCCAAACAGTTCCACCAATTAGGGACCAAGCATTCAAATATATGAGCCTTTTGCGGGGCCATTCTNGTTCTAACCACCACAGTTTTGTTTTCTCAGATAAGGTCTCCCTGGAAGACCCAGAATTCACTGTGTAGACCAAGTTGGCGTCAAACTTGCAAAGATCTACCTGCCTCTGCCTCCAAAGTGCTGGTTGGGTTTGTCAGCTTGGTGTGCTTGTTTTGACAAGTACTAAATCTTGGGGGGAACAGGAAGTCGACTGATTCACTGGGCAATATCCTGAGCATAAGAACCTTAAGGCCTGCCCCGACAATGACACACTGCCTCTAACAAAGCCATACCCACTCCAGCAAAGCCTCACCTCTTGATAGTGCCACTCCCTATGAGATTATGGGGCCAAATATTTTCAAACTACCTCAGTGCCCTACTACTCTCCACTTAATCCTTTGAGACAGGGCCTTTCCTTGAACCTGGCACTCTTATTTTCTTGGCTAGGTAGAAGCCAATCAATCCCTGTGATTGTCCTATCTCTGCCCTGCTTGGGGCTGGGTTACAGACATGCATGGGATACCTGGATTCTTGTGTGAGTGCTGGCATCCAAACTCGAGTCCTTGTGATTGTGGGGCCTGTGCTCTTAACTGTGGAGCCATCTTCAGCCTAGGACCCCACGCCTTCTACTGTAGAAGACATGTGCATGTGTTGTTTTGCATTTATATGTGCCGCGGTTACCGTTACCGAAAAGGTCACGAGGCAGGACAAAATCCAGTATCAGAGCTTTATTAGAAAGTAGGGGGGGGAGAAGATGGCAGGGAGAGAGAAAGAGATAGAGACAGAGAGAGAAAGAGACAGCGTGCGCGGCCGCACGTGGAGAGAGAGAGAGGAAGAGAGAGACAAGGAGAAGGAGGAAGAGGTGGGATTTCCCTTTGCACATGCGTGAAGTGCGAATGTGAAGTTACTTAGCTGGGGGAGTGGCCAGGAATTCCAACGTTCCAGACTCTTTGCTTATAAAAAAGGCAGGTGAACAGGAGTGGGGGCNCCGTGTCTCCCAAGAACTGCTTCAAGCTGACTTGGTGGGCGTCGGAGTTCTCGGGGGTAGGGAAGGGGGCTCCTGAAGTAGCCAGGGTGTCCTGGGATAGTGGGTTGTCCTCTGTTGCTTTGGAGTTGTCCATCTTTCTCAGCTTGGGAGTCTGGCTGCTTGTGTCTGAGAGAGCGCTGGTGAGACAGAGAAAAGCTTTAGAAAAAAAAGTTTTTTACCTTTAGGGGCGGTCCCCAGGGTGAGGGAGGTGAGGGAGGGGCTCCCAGGATTAGTAAAATTTGGGTTATACTTAATTTTGAAGCAGATCCATCTTGTCCAGATGAATC
>LZPO01117005.1:397234-415877 GCA_001675575.1 Neotoma lepida | reverse complement strand
GCACGTGGAGAGAGAGAGAGGAAGAGAGAGACAAGGAGAGGGAGGAAAAGGTGGGATTCCCTTTGCACATGCGTGAAGTGCGAATGTGAAGTTACTTAGCTGGGGGAGTGGCCAGGAGTTCCAACAGCATGTGTTTGTGGATGTGTGACTATCATGGCATGTGTGTGGAGGTCAGCTCTCTTGGACCATGTGGGTCCTGGGGATAGAACTCAGGTCATAAGGCTTGGTAGAAAGTGCCTTTACCCACTGAGCCATATTGCCCTTTTTATTTTTTTCCCCATTTTATATGTATGGATGTTTTGCCTTAATGTATGTCTGTACCATGTGCATACAGTGCCCTCAGAGCCCAGAAGGAGGGGGTCAGATCCTCTGGGATTGGAGTTACAGATAGTTGCTTTATGCAAATTGCCTACCAGTGCCCTTTGCCCTTCTAGGGTTGTTTTGTTGATACCTGAACTGGTTTCTGTGTGAAATATCACAACTAAATACCAATTAGGAAAGGTCAGATAATTTCTCCTACTTGAGGTGTGGTTCCAGAGACTGGGGCTGTGCTGACAGTTGGCCTGTGGGAGAGAGCAGAGTTCTGTGGTTGGGGCAGGAGTAAGGATAGAGGTGTCACTACAGCTCTCTGCATCCAGGCATTGGTCATGTCTGCAGTGCTCCATGGTGTAGGTAGACCCACGTAACTCACCCAGCATTGGTGTGGGAAAGAGATGAGCTGTTTCATAGGCTGGGGAACATCCGGACCCTTCCCCTGGGGGGGGGGGTCTTGGTGTGGGTGTGTGAGCACTGTGACTGTTTTTGTTGGGCTTAATGTAAATTGGAGTGTGGCCATTGTGTCCCCTCTTAAATGTGAAGGAATTTCTCTTCTCGGCTTTCCATCCCCAAAGCCTTTGGTCCATAGAATTAAGAGTATTGAGCCAAGGGCTGACAAGATGGCTTAGTGGGTAAAGGTACTTGCTGTCAAACCTAATGACCTAAGTTCAGTCCCCAGGTGCAACATGGTGGAAGGAGAGAACTGATCCCCATGGGTTATCCTCTGACATGTACAGTGACACGCATGCCTACACACACTCAATAGATAAAAGCAGGTTTTTGAAGGATTGAGCTATGTGACCAGCTGGCCCTGATAAGAGAGTATCTTGTGTATGTATATACACGAGATAGAGGTCAGAGGTCATCATCAAGTGTCGGCTTCTATCACGCCCCTCCCCCTTTTTTGAACAAGATCTTCCTGAACTTGTGGCTTGCAAATTCAGTTAGGCTGGCTGGTCAGCAAGCCTCAGAAATCTTTCTGGCTTCACATTCCCATCATTGGGATCATAGCACACTTTGCCCTCTGTGAATGGATTTGCATTTTGCTGTTCTGTTTTGTTTTTTCAAGACAGGTCCTCATTGTAACCCTGGCCAGTCTGGAACTCAGAGATCCTCCTGAGTACTGGGATTAAAACTAAACACCACCATGCCCAGCCCTGTGCCTGCCTTTTCCATGAGTACTGTGTATTTTGCCTGAGCTATCTCTACAGCTCCAGGGAAAAGAGTATCTTATGGGATCTTTTTAAAAAGCGTGTTTCCTGGGAGGTCACAGAAGGCCTGTTTGTGGAGAAGGCATTGGAAGCCAAGATCCAGGAATTTGGTCCTGGTTCAAGAGTCAGCTGAGGAAGCGCAAGAGCATTATTAGGCCCAGAGGCTGGCCCCTGTGGTCTTGGGACCATGGTGTTTTAGAACAGTCTCCCAGTGCCCAGGCTCCAGGCCCTTGGCCAAGAAAGCCCTGAGGTGATGGTTATTGTTTGTTGCTTACAGTGCATGACTGAATCTTATCTGGGGAATCTCTTTGATCTCTCTTTCCAAAGAGATAAAGAGGAAGCCCTCTCACCCAGCATGCAGTCTGTGAAGACGCTCTGTGCATCCCCTTAGATGCTGGCATCCCAGACAGATAACCTTGTTTAAATGTGCTTTTGAAACTTAATGTGAGATTCGTTCTTCTGACTTCCTTTCTCCACATTGTGTTTTCTGATGAGTGTGGAGTCTCATTTCCCCAGGGTGTCAGGCCGTCCTGTCCTCCTCCTGTTGCTGGGTGAGGGCTGTTCAGCTTAAGCTGTTAGACACAGCTCTTGATCTTCCGGACCACTGTGAGATGCCTTTCTGCCCGCTCAGGAGGTGCCACTGAAGTCACCCCTTTGTTGTTTGACTATAAATACCTCTGCTCAGGTAGCTCCTGTTTCATGATAACCCCTTCCTGGGAAGGCATTTCCCCTGTAGGATGTCTTTGGCCCCTCACCTCTTCCACATCCTCTCTTGGCAGTGGTCATGGGCCCACAGCCTGCTTCCCACTGAGATGTGCTTTAGTGGATTCCATGCTCTTTGTGGGTAAGAGATCAATGAGGCTATTATTATCTTGGGAGCTAGTCAGGGTCCCTTTCTGATCTACAGAGTGAGCAAGNGCAGAGATGCCCTCCGTTCATTCCAGGGTCAAGAGATGAAAAGCGGATTGTCAATTGTAGTGCTCTGGCTGTGAGGTTAGCCAAGTTATTTCAGCCCTTCTAGGCTTCAGTGGAATTGTCTTTTGTGTGTCATTAGGTTGTACTTCATTGAGGCCATTATATGTTTGCTTTCCCTGCTTACCCTCAGGCTGGTTTCAAACTTGCTGTGCAGCCAAGGATGACCTTGAACTCCTGATCCTCCTGTTTCTGTCTCCCAAATTCTGAGGTTACAGGCACGCCTGGTGCTGAGGATGGACCCAGGGCTTTGTGCACGCTGTGCAAGCGCTCAGTCACCTGAGCCCCACCCCAGCTTGGCTGGGTTTTAATATCGGATTTCTTAGTAATTGTATGTGCTCTACATTGAACACACGTGATCCTGAACACTTGATTGGATAAAAAAGGTATCTAGGAAAACTGAAAGAATGGGCCCAAGCAATGAGAATCATTATCTTGCCATCTGAGTGGGATGATGAGAAGCCCTTCCTCCTTCCCAGAGTTTGCCTCCGGTTCTGGGGCCGTGGACTGTGCCCACATGACTTCAGGTTACAGCTACTATTGATTTTACTCAAAAAAGGGGTGGAGGGGTGGCAGTTAGATGGTTTAACCAATAAAGGCACTTGCTACCAAGCCTGACAACCTGAGTTTGATCCCTGGGAGGGACCTCTGTGGTGGACGGGAGAACCAACTCTGGTTCTGATCTCATATACATGTTCTATGTCATATGTGTGCATGCACACTCATATAATACTTACAATACAGAAATATGGTAAAATATTATTTAAAACTATTTGGCAGTATAGACTGGAGAGATGGCTCAATGGTTAAAAACACTTGTCCCTGTAGAGGTCCTGGGTTCAATTCTCAGCACCCACACAGTATCTCACATCTATCTGTACTGCCAGTTCAAGGGATCTAACACCCTTTTCTGGTGTACAGTGTGCAGACATACATGTAGATAAAACACTCATACACATAAATAAATCCTTTTTTAAAAATGGCAGTACTGGGGATAGAACTCGGGGCCTCCGACATGCTAAGCAAGTGCTTTACCACTGAGCCACATCATATCCCCGAGTTTGACTTCTTTTTGTATGTGGGTTTTGGGTTTTTGTTGCTGTTTTGAAATGGGGTCTTAAGTAGTCCTTAAGTTGGCCTTAAACTTACTGTATAGCTGAGGATGACCATGAGCTCCAGTGGCACAATCAGTTAAGTGTGTGGTACTTTCATGGCCTTGAGCTTCTGATCTACTGCCTCCCCTCCTGAGTGCTAGTATTGCAGGAGTACACCACTATACCCAATTACGTGGTGTTGGGGTTGGAACCTGATGCTAGACCAGTGTTCTACCTACTGACAAGTCCTGGTGGTGGTGGTGTTTATCCTTTGAGACAGGGTTCTCTGTGTAGTCCTGCCTCTCCCAGAACTCTATAGACCAGGCTGGCCTTGAACTCAGAGATCCTCTTGCCTCTGCCTCCTGGGTGTATCACCATGCCCAGCTCCAATCCCTGATTTTGACCTTAGTTGCTTTCCTTAACCCCAGAGCTATCACAGACTCAGGAAGAAGCAGAGGTGAAGTGGAGTGAGCCTAAGGATTTCAGTCCTGATAGGTAAGGGAAGTAAAGAGCTGGGAGCAGAAGGGATCTCTGGGCACAGCAGGCAGCTGTGCGTTCAGAGTGGAAGGGAGGGGTCAGTCCTGCCGTGGTGACAGTGCTCAATAGTTTCCATCAGCATTGCAGCNTGAACAGAGGTGGATGGAAGAGGTGTTGACCATGTTGGTGTCCTAACACTAGCTAGCACTGCATCTCTTTGGGGAACTCGTGTGACTCTGTAAATGGGAGAAGTTCCATTATCAGCTTCCAGCCATGGCCCCACACCATCACCAGGACTCTGCACTCATGGCCTTCCTCTAGCTTCAGACACNAACAGGCATAGCCTCTTGATATCTCTGTCTCAGCTGTCAGTCTCTCTGTCTCCCTCCCTGATCCTCTTTACTCCTNTCCACATAGCTTCTCTTTCTCTGACACTTCTCCCTCTGCAATATGAGGGGTTGCAGTAAAGAAACTGTAAATGTAGCGCAGTAAAGAAACTTCCCCCAGTGTTAGGGGGAAGGTTTTTATTGTATATAAGAGAAAGAAAATATCCAGAGGCATCTGGAGGAGTCTAGAGCAGATAGAAAGAAAAATAGAGTAGACATGGCCAGGGCTATCTGTGAGAGAAGAGAGAATATCAGGGGCAGGGGGAGAACCTTGCTATTATAAAAAGAACAAGCAGGTATCTGGGGAGACTAGCTTGGACTTTGAAATGTGTAACAAGTATTTGTGAGTAGGGGCTGGGGGAGCCTGGAGTCCAGCATGGACTTTGATGTGCAACTCCAGGAGTATGTCTGTAGAGCCATATGTCCTTCTGCCAGAGGTAAGGGAAATGGCTCCTTTTGGCAGACCCAAAAGAATGCTGGCTTTCATCCAACTTCCAGAAATCCTCCTATAGTCTATCTTGAGCTCATTTTTGGATATGTGGACTGCCTGAGACCTAACATTCCAGCCTTTTGTTGATAAGGGGCAATCTAATGTAATCTGACTGCTTCAAAGTTGGGGAAGGTCGTCATGGGCCCAGAAAGGCTGGAATGCAGGTTAAAAGTAGGCATGGGGAGGAGTGGGAATTTTGTAAGAAGCATCTGGTTCTCCAAGGAGGCCTGAAGAGACAGGGAGCAATCACATTGGGCAAGACTGGTTCAGCTTTCAGCAAGTTCAGGGATGGCTGAGGGCTGTCAAAGTGCAAGCTATTTTGGAGCAGTTTACAAGGGCTGTTGTTGTTTCCTGAATGGTGACTGTCAGCTTGAGTGGATATCTGCTGGGACGGATACAGACAAGGGACAAGATAAAGCTAAGGAGCTGAGGGGAAATCTTTATCTTGGGTGTGCACCTGGAACTTCCAGGCCTGTCTTGTGGTCCTGGTACTTGGGGAATGGAAAGGAGTCCCAATGCCAGGAGAAGGAAGGAGCCTACTCTCAGGGATAGGCAGTAGAGGGAAAGTTTGAGCTGTTGACTGGCAGGAGTGCTTGTTTGACTCAAGTCTCACTCAACTCCCTGAAGCTTACAGGAATTTAAATTTACAAAAAGTGATGAAAGTTTTAGATATATTAGCATGACCGCTGTCTGTAATCTGCACTGAAACTCTCATTGTAGAAAACGCAGTTAAGTGTCTGTAGACATCTGGAATAGGCTCACACCTTTGAGCCATAGCAAAAATAAATCCTAAAAAGTTATAAACATGGTAGAAGCATGAACAGTTACCTGCAATAAGACAGAAATGTCTTGGCAGGAAAGATAACCAAAGGGAACAGCTTGGGGGATCCAAAGGTTGGTTATGGAATAAAAGCATAAACACTTTCCTCTGTCCCAGAGGCCTGAATATATAGAGATTGGACAGAGATGTTTTCAGAACAATGAGAAGCACTGTAAGTCTGTAGGTGGATGTTTTGTCTGGGTCCTGCCCGGCCCCACACGGTCCAGCCCACCCAGCGGTCCCGCAGCCACTTATAAATTAATAACTCAAAAGCTTATATTAATTACAACTGCTTGGCCATTAGCTCAGGCATATTACTATCTCTTATACTTAAATTTAGCCCATTTCTATTAATCTATGTTTTGCCACGTATTCTGTGGCTTTACCGGTCTACAGGCATGTTGTTCCTTCCAAGGCGGCTGGCGTCTCCTGACTCGGCCTTCCTCTTCCCAGAATTCTCCTTGTTTGTTTATCCCGCCTCCTGCCTGGCTACTGGCCAATCAGCATTTTATTTATCAATCAATCAGAGCAACACATATTCACAGCATACAGAACAATATCTCCATCATTAAGTCTTTATTTTAAAAACTACCAAAGGAGATTTAAAAATTTGAGCCTATGACTATAGCAGTAGTAGCCAGTGCTTTACCAAGGTTAGATTAACATCTTACCAGAACTCCACTGATGAATTTGTTAAACTTTGAACTTTGAAGTCTTAACATTATGTATCATCATTGTCTTTTTTTTCTACATACTTTAAGCAAGTTCTATTAAATAAATAGTAAAAATCAAATTTTGTTAGTAACAACAGCATGGTAGCTTGAGTTTGTCTTTGTGAGTTTATCTTTCTCAGCATGAAGTCTGTCAGCAAGGTAAACCCTCTGTGAGTTTGCCTTTCTCAGCAGGAGTCCTAGTAGGGTTAAGAAAAGCAAGGCATAATTTTTACATATGAAATGGGCTGACCCAGCAGCTGGGGCCTCCCTTGGGGAGGAGCTGCCTAAGATCAGCTTGTTGGTGCTTAGCTGTCTGGATGAGATGGTGAGCAGCACCATCTCAGAGATCTGAGAAGGATACATTTGAGTAGGCTCTATATCTGTATCAATTAAAATGATACTTACCCAATACCTGGACAGCCTCCTAGGGTCCTCCATTGGTGATCTCAGTGGCTTTGTTGGGGGCAGAGGTCCTTAGTCTTCATCTGTCACACCAGGCAGTGTTAAGCTGCCATATAGGGTAGCTTCAGCCTTGGGCTGTCAGACCCTTAAGATCTGAGAAATTTTTCTGTGGAGGAGGAACTTTGGGGAACTGACCTACCTTGCGGAGGCAGAGTGGGGCAGTCGACCCAACAATGTCCACAGTTTGGGCAGGGCCCTGCCAGAAGTGAGGTATGGGGCACTTGTTTGCCCAGTGTCAGCACTGCGGCACTCAAAGCCAGTCCATTGCTGCCCACCATATTCTTCGGAGAAAGCCTCAGCTGCTGCTACCAAAAGCTGATATTTCTTTCTGTCGATCAGGAAGGCTCTTTCATTGAGCATTTTGGGGTTTGTTGTTGTTTTTGCCTTTGTTTTGCTTTTGTTTTGTTTTTTGTTTTGTTTTGGTGTTTGGTTTTTGGTTTGCTCTGTAGACCAGGCTGGCCTCGAACTCAGAAATCCACCTGCTTCTGCCTCCCAAGTGCTCATTAAGCATTTCAAGTGCTATATTCATTCAGCATCTCTCTCTGAGGGATTTGAGGATCGCCATCTAATCTCTGTCTCTTATACACATCTAGATGTGTATAAGAGACAGGTACTGAAACTCTCACCTTAGACCAGGCTGGCCTAGAACTCAGAGATCACCTGCCTCTGCCTCCTGAGTGCTGACATTAAAGCCGTGCCATCGCACCCGGCTTGTTACAAGTTTTTTGGTTTTTCGAGACAGGGTTTCTCTGTGTAGCTTTGCGCCTGTCCTGGAACTCACTCGGTAGCCCAGGCTGGCCTCGAACTCACAGAGATCCGCCTCCCTCTGCCTTCCGAGTGCTGGGATTAAAGGCGTGCGCCACCACCGCCCGGCCAAGATTTTTTTTTTAGCCATGCCCAAAAAGTTTACAGATCTTGAGTCAGAGAATTTAAACAATGGTCTTAAGGGATTTTATTTTTGAGAGCAGAAAGCAAAGATAGCATAAAGATAAGGGATTTTCAAGAGTAGTGAAAGCATAGAGATAAAGAGATTTGGGGAATCATGTACTTGTGCAGTGGCAGAAGTTGTTACAATCTTTGATAATTTGGAAACTGAATGTGCCTTTTTTTGGCCGTTGAGCTGTACTGAGATGAAGCAGTTTGTGGTAAGACAGCAAAGCTTTAATGAGTCTGAGGAAGAAAAGAGATTAGAGAATGCAGGCGAGGAGTCTGATTCTGAATGGGGAGAGACGTGGTTAGAGACAGGGGCAAGCTGAGAAAGAGAGCAAGCAGAAAAGTCAGATGAGAGGCTTAGGGGAGGGTCCACCAGAGAGAGGTTCACTAGAGGGGATGGGTAAGTGTGGTGATATTTTGTTTGTGATCTAACAAATAAAGCTTGCCTGAAGATCAGAGTGCAGAGCTAAGCCACTAATTAGCCATAGAGGCCAGGCAGTGGTGGCGCACACCATTAATCCCAGAACTCAGGAGGCAGAGGCAGATGGATCTCTGTGAGTTCAAGGCCACCCTGGGCTACACAACATTGCAATCTAAAAGAGAAACAAAGGCCAGGCAGTAGTGGCACACACCTTTAATCCCAGCACTTGGGAAGAAGAAACAGGAGGTGATATGGCTGGGCAGAGAGAGGAAGTGATAAGGTGGGGTGGAGACAGGAGCTTGGGCCTTTCAGGCTGAGAATTCAGTAGAGGTAAGAAGTCTCTCTAGTGGCTGCCTTCTTTACTGATCTTTCAGCACTTACCCTAGTATCAGGCTCCAATTTTTTATTATTAAGACGAATTAGGATTTGTGCNACAGGTAAGTGCACCCAGGAGGGCATGGCAGGCTCCAGGAGCCAGAGAAATGGAGAGGACACATATGAGTGGGTGACGAGAGATGAGCGGTTAGAGTAGGTGGAGAAAGCACTTGAAGAGGCGGACTCTAGAATTTGAAGTCAAATATGGTAGGTGGCAGAAGCCAGCAGAAACAAATGATCTGGGTTTTAGAAGAGTTGCATCAGCAGCTTGATTGAGTTAGGAAAGGCCAGGCCCCTCGGAAAGGGTCCACTGTGCCCTTCCCGTGTTTCAGCACCAGACATGTGAGGGCACCATAAAGAAACTGTTGACATGGCTGCTCCATTGTTAGGGGGAAAGTTTTTATTGTGCCTAAAAGCGAGAGAAAATATCCAAAGGTGCCTGGAGGACTGTTTTACATGTCAGCATCTACTGGGAACTCCCAGCCTAATACAGTAATAGTAGCTCAGGACCTGGCACCTGGCACCTGGCACCTGGCACCTTAAGCTTCATCCTGGCTCTCCTGCGTGAGAACATGGCGCTCTTCTCTAGAACACCCTCTTCTAATGGATCCACCCTTCCTGGTGACTGAAAGGAGGGATGGGGAAGAGACAGGCTGGGACCAGAGATCTGTGCCATTTACATACAAGGAAAGGAGGGCCTGAGCATAGAAAATGGTGTAGAGAGGAGGGAGGGGTAGCCAGACACAGTTGGNGTTGGGGTGGAGCCAGCTGAGGGAAGTAATAGAGGAGGATCCCAGAGCCTTAGCTTTGTTAGCTGGGCCCTCACAGCTCAGGACAGCCATGTTTAGTTTGTAGCCTTGGAATTTGAGATCCTGCAGGACATGAAGGTAGAGGTGACCAGCAGAGAATTGGAGGGGAGTTAGAGAGGAAGCCTGATGGGAGAGAGAATGGGGGCCAGAGTGCATGCAGGTGCAGGACTGGGGAGAGGGGAGGGGCTGTCACCCAAATCAGGAAACTCATAACCTGAGTTCAATCACCAGAACACACGTAGTAGAAAGAGAGAACTAACTCCTGGAAGTTGTCCTCTGACCTCCAGATGTGCACTGTGACACAGGCACACCCATCTACATAATGTACACCTATACAAAATAAGTCAATGTAAAAATGAGAATTTTAAAAGAAAACCTGGAAAACAGAGGTGGGCTTGCATGGGCTCCTGCAGAGTGGGCCCCAGAACATCCAAAGGCTTCAGAAACAAGTGTAGATGCACCAGCACTTCAACAGTGGGTATCAGCTCTCACTACAAACAGTGAAGGGCGTCTGCAGACTTGCTACGTCATAATGCAGCATTGCCAGCAGAGTTCATGATGAGAACTGAAGGATTACAAAAAATTTGAGTTCAGTGTTATAAGTAACTTTACAGGCTGTGTGCATAGCTATCCTCAATTAAATGCTGCACCCCTAGGTTAGGACACTCTTGAAGGAGGATTGAATTCAAATTTGCTATAAAGGACCAAGGTGATAATGGCAGCCTGATGGGAACAAAGGTCAGACTGCCTGGTGTGGAGAGAGAATGCAGGGTGGTGCTCGAGCTGGCACTGCTGGGACCTTACCCTGGTGGTAAAGCACAGTCTAATGCATAGCTTTGGGCCCCTCCCAAAGATGTCAACCCAGAGGTCAGAAGGCCTTGGGATTGTTGTTTCTGACTCCAGAGTAGGTCACCATGTGGCTGCAGCTGTCTGGGTCCCTAGCATTGGGGATCTTTCTCAAGATATAACATTGAGAGAATATCAAGATANTAGCTAGCACCACAATTAGGTGGTGTGAGCCTTGTTTTGAAATGTATGGCAGTTGGGCCTTAAGCTCCAGCTGTTGGAGGAAGTGTGGTGGGACAATGCTATGAGAAGGGACTAGGGAATGCTTGCTTGTGAAGTTGAACCATGGTGAGAATGGCTTCAACCATCCCCAAAACTGATGCCCAACTCAAAGGAGGAAGCTGGGGTCTTGGCCCCCCATGCTGAGGCATAGCACCAAGGGAGGGCAGAAGGCTGACCCAGATGATCAGCAAGGAGGTTTCAGGGACTTTGACAGCAAGTGAGGTGCAGAAGTGATACCGGAGAACTCCAGACCATGCTGGAGAGGCAAGTAGAGGAGACCTGGCAAGGTGGGAGAGTCAGTTTCAGGACCATCTGGCCAGGGACACAGCTGTCCAGAGTGGCCAGNGCACAGCATCAGTGATGGGCTCCATCCCCTTCAGTGAGGCGATGAGGGATGCCTAAGGTGTGTGTTTGCTCAGGGGGAAGGCATTGTAGGAAAGAGCTGGTTAAGCAGCTTGGAAGGTCTGAATCTCTACCGTGTGCATGCGTATGCACCAAAGATTGATGTCCAGAATTTTTCTCGGTGACTCTCCACTTTATTTTTTGAGACAGCGTTTCTCACTGAAGCTGGAGCTCACTGATTGGCTAAACTGACTGGCTTTGAACCCCAGGGATCTGCCTATCTCTGGACTCCAGCACTGAGATTGCAGATGTCTGTCACCATGCCTAAGTGTTTTGTGGGTGCTTGGGAGTCAAACTAAGATGGCAAAAGCTTAATGGCAGCTGTTTTCCCACCTAGCTACCCCCATGCCCTGCATCTCCACTAGGGCTGTGGAGCAGGAGCCATAGCTTACAGCTGTGGAGTTTGGCTTTTTTGAGACAGTGTCTTGCCGTATAGTCCAGGTTGGCCATGAACCTGAGAGCCTCCTCCCTTAGCCCCACATGTGTTCAGATTACAGCATGCACACCATCCAGCATCACTCGCGTTTTCCAAAGACTGTAACCCTTAATGGTTCTAGAGGCTTCTCATTAATGATGTTCACATCTGTCCAGCTGAGGACTGTGTGGCTGTCATAGAACCACAGGGAAGTGCTGGAGGCTCAGCCACCGTGGGAAATGAATGCCACCTTCCAGCCCTGATCCCCAGCTCTTTGTNCTCAGATTCCATGTGCTGTAAACATCCTGGGTCTGCAACCTGCAGCTGGAGGTGACAGGATTACACGGCTTCTCTATCCTGTCTCCGTTACATGTTCACACTCTTCTTTGATTACTGCCCATTGTGTTGGGTGACAACTGTGGACACTGATGCTATCACCCCTGAGTTTCTATTTCATGCTGGCCTGGATGCCTTTTCCTGAGGCCGTGGGAAACAGCCTGCTTAGTATTCATAGGTTCAGCTGGAGTCTGCCCTTGGACCAGGCTGTGTGGCTCCCATTGTCTTGGTGGGACCCTGACGTTGCTGTCCTTGGGTTTTTCTCTCACACTCACCTCTGTGCTGTGCACAGTGAAACAGGAGCAGTTCTCTTCTGACTGCTTCTCTGTCAGGTTAAGACGTTAGTTTTTATTGTAAAGTCAACTCATTGAGCCACTCAAAGGTCTGGTGTCTACAGGGACCTTGCCACCTCTGTGCTTAGAGCACACTGAATCTAAGGCATCTATCAGACACAGCAGTTTCCCTCCTCTCTGAATGAGCACTGAACCTTTCCCCATGCTTTCTACCCAAAGGCAAAAGGGCCAGCATGGCTGCANAGTGCACTCATGAGCTTGTCTGACAGCTAGCAGCTAGCTGCCTGTTGCACCCACCTTTTGGGTTTCTGGAAAAACAGTCCATGCTTAATATTTTAAACCAACGTTCTAAAAAGGGACAGTAAGTCTCCCCAGGTCCTAAGACTGCCCTGCAGAGANAACCAGCACTGACACTCCCTGTGTCTTTTGTTAAAGCTTTTCTTAAAACTTTTTAAATGTTATGTGTGTATTTATTTGTAGGTGGACTTTTCTTTCCCACCCACCTACCAGTTCCCAAATAACCATAGAGACTTAATATTAATTACATATGCTCAGCCAATAGCTCGGGCTTATAAATTAACCCATTTTTTTTTCCTTTTAAGATTTATTTATTATATACAGTGTTCTGCCTGCATGTGTGCCTGCACCCAGAAGAGGGCACCAGATCTCATTACAGATNGTTGTGAGCCACCATGTGGTTGCTGGGAATTGAACTCAGGACCTCTGGAAGAGCAGCCAGTGCTCTAACCTCTGAGCCATCTCTCCAGTCCCAAATTAACCCATTTCTATTAATCTATGTATTGCCACATGGCTCATGGCTTTACCTGTCCTCCAGCATGTCTTGTTCCCTCTGCGTCTCCTGTTGACTCCTGACTCTGCTCTTCTTTTTCCCAGTGTCCTTAGTCTGCTTCTCACACCTAACCTTATCCTGTCCAGCTACTGGCCAGTCAGCTTCTTTATTACGCAATCACCGTGACATATATTCACACAGTGTAAAGGAATATTCCATATTTATTTTTTCCACAAATAGAATTATACATCATACACTAGAATATTTGTAAAATATATTTTGGGTATTTCTAAGTCAACACATGAAGAACCATCTTACTCTCATGCTATGAGTATTATAATATTCTTGTAGAGGGTTTTAAAGGAAAGTGTAGAAAAAGGAAAACAAAACAGACGTAATTATTTTATTTATATATGTGCATGTTTCTGTGTGAGTGTGCGCACATGAGTGAGCAGGAGGGGGGGCCTGGGTTTCTCTGCCCATTGCTTCAAGGCATGGTCTTTCCCTGAACCCAGGACTCTCGTTTTGTCAGTGAACCTGGAAGCTAGCACGCCCTAGGGACCCTCCTGCCTCCACCCCCTCAGAGCTGGGGTCCTAGATATGCACAGGTCACCCAGCTTGTTGCGTGGGCACTGTATAGAGGCTGATTGTTTTCCAGACTCCGTGTTCCCAAGGACGTGTTGAGCTGCACTGCTTGGGGGCGTGATGCCTGCCCAGGTTGGCTGGGGGTGGAGGCTGAAGTTGTTGGTAGTCGTCGTCGTNGTCTCTTCAGCAGTTCGTCCAGGTGGTGGTATTAATAGATGGGCTGAAGGAGGACTCCTTGTCTTCTGGTGCCAGCTCCTAGGGCTTTACCAGTCGTGCTGGGATCAGGAAAGAGCCTGTAGGAGAAAGCACAGATGCAGGGCCTCAGCTCTAATTAATAAGTGGAACAGGGCCCAGCCATTGGTTGGGCTCTTAAGGGAGATTACATAAAATCATTTGGGTTAAGCTTCTTGTTTATTATGTTTTAATGCAGGTGTTAGGGAAATTGAGAGCAACAATTTATAAAAATTTAAAAGTTGGTTTANCAAGTTACTCCTGAGCAGTCAGTTCCCTGTTTTCCCTTTTTTTGTTTATGTATTTGATTTTTGAGTAATAAATGAGGGCACTAATTAGGGCTGTGCTGAGGGCGATAGGACTGCCATGAAAGACATGGATTTCCCAGAGCTGTCAAAAGCAGGTAAAAGCTTTAGATACGTAAGCAGGACCACTGTCGACTTCCATCTGTTTTGGGATTCCCCATTACAGAGAAAGCAGACTCATGTATCCGAGCCTTAGAAAAGATAAAGTTGGAAGAGCTATCAGTGCAAACATGAACAAATTTAAAACAACCAAAGGAATGTATGTGGGTTATATCCATTTGCCAGAGAGCATCAGGATGAAAATCACAGGGATTGACTCCTTGGGATGGTGGGCCCAGCAACTGTCAGTCAGGGATGGACAGTGGTTGAGCTTCTGTCTGTGCTAGTTGGAATTGTCTCATAGAGCTTTGGCTTCTTGATAAAAGAAAGAGTGAGGCTGGGCAGTGGTGGNGCACGCCTTTAATCCCAACACTCGGGAGGCAGAGGCAGGAGGATCTCTGTGAGTTTGAGGCCAGCCTGGGCTACAGAGTGAGTTCCAGGACAGCCAGGACTACACAGAGAAACCTTGTCTCAAAATACAAAAGAATGAGAAGCAGCAGCTGCTTGAAAAAGAGACAAGACTCCCACCATATCTGATGTATTTGTTCCATGTGAAAAAATGGTTAGTGCATTTAGATATAGGATGTGTACTGTGGAGAAAAGGCCTGTATGGGAAGTAATGGAATTCCACACAGAGCCCTTATAGGAAGGAGATGAAAGATTTGTCTTTTAAAAAAAGTTTTTGGTTTTTGATTGTTGGGTTCTTTTTGTTTTGTTTTTTAGATTTGTACTGGAACTCTTGTCATCATGATTGCACAGCAAGTGTCCCTAATCCCTGAGTCATCTCTCCTGCTCTCCCACTTGGCCATCTCATCCCCTTTGGCATTGTCAGAGATTCTGTACTGTAGCTGTCTTCTGCAGAGTTCACCTCTGCAACTTCTGCCACTTCTTGTTCTGTTTATTACTTTGGACTCTGTTGCTGTGATAAAAACCATGACCAAGGCAACTTACCAAAGAAAGGGTTTATTTGGGCTTACAGTTCCTGAGGGGTAGGAATCCATCACCTTCACAGCAGGGAATGTGGTAGCCAGCAAGCGTGGTGACAGGAACAGCTGAGAGCTCACCTCTGGAACTGCAAGCAAGAAGCAGAGAGAATGAACTGGCTTTGAAACCTCCANTTCACCNCCAATAACATACTTTCTCCATCAACTCCACACCTCCTAGACCTCCCAAATAGTGGCACCACTAGGGACCAAATATTCCATCTCTGAGCCTAGTGGGGACATTTCTCATTCAAACCATCACAGTTTTGTTTTTGAGATAGGGTCTGAGTATTTAGCCTGGACTAGCCTAGAACTCACAGACATCCACCCATCTCCGTCTCCCAAGTACTATATTTAACTGTGTGTGCCACCATATCCCACATCTACCTTATTTTTTTGAGATAAAGTGTGTCACTGAACCTGGAGTTGCCAATTTAGCTAGGCTGGTTGACCAGCGAGCCCCAGGGAACCTACCCATCTCCACCTCCCCAGCTCTGGGATTACAATGTATATGTACCATTGCACTGCAGTAGTTGGTTTTTTGTTTTGCTTTGTTTTGGCGGCGGGGGGGGTGGATCAAACACAGGTCTTTATGTTTATGGGGCAAGCACTATCCACTGATTAATCTCTCTGCTTTAGCTACCTCAGAGTGTCAGTCAGCTGTCTTATACCAGCAGCTTTGCAGGGTGCACTGGGCATCTACACACTGCTCTGAGATGACTTCCACCATTGGCCATGGCACNGGNTTTGAGGTTTAGACATTCTTTCTCAACATCAATTTAAATAAATGATTTTACTAAGGGCTTTTATCAAGGGTTCCCAGATGCCTTCTAGCACCAAGACCCATTTCTCCCCTCCTCCCCACTTGACTCATGGTTTATGTAGTTGACCCTGGTGTGGCAGGAATAAATATGTGGTCTTTCTGAAACTGGCAGCAGCAGCCTCCCTGAGCAACTGCTTGATGGGACACTTGCTAAAGAAAGGCTTTCAGACTCAACTGAGGCCAGCCGTGTGCAGCAGCTCTTATCGTGTGCACTTCTTCAGACAAGTGTGNCCACCAGCTCAGTTTTCTCCACACTGTACAGGAAGGAAGGGAGCCCAGGTCCCTGTACAGACGAGCCTCTGCCCTCCATCATCATGCATTGACCATCTGCATAGAAAGATTAGTGATCACAGGTGGTCCTGCACCTCTAGTGTGGATGTTGACATCATGAGGGGCCCACACCATGCCAGGGAGTTGTGGTATCCACTGAAAAACAGCTCCCATGGGTGGCTTAAGGGGCGTTATACCATCTTGAGGTGGTTTAAAGACTTAAGTGCTCCTTGAAAAATAGTTGGCTGGAGAGATGGCCCAGCTGTTAAGAGCACTGGATGCTCTTCCAAAGGACTCAGGTTCAATTCCCAGCACCCACATGGCAGCTCACAACTGCCTGTAACTCCAATTCTGGGGGATCTGGACTCTACAGGCACAGTGTGCATGCAAAACACCTGTATATGTAAAATAAAATAATTTTTTAAAAAAGAGAAACCGAACCTCTGGGGCCTCATCTGGAAAATGAAGTTGGGTCCTTTTTTGTCCTGACATTCTGAGGTTGGGGCCTGGATAGTTTGTTGTTTTCTTGAGCAACCATGTTCATTGGTTCTGGTTTCCTGAAGCCATCAAGGAAGCCATACTTACTGGCTTCCTGTGTCACCCACCAGGGAACTAGGCCTGTTCCCTGGACCACAGACTCACCTGGGGCCTGGCTTCCTCTGCATTTGTGTGTGACACCACACTCTGGCCTCCCGTGGCAGCTGCTTTCTACTGAGAGTACAGGTCCTGGCATGTGCCTCATACTCTCTCTCTGTCTCTTCCATTCCTAGATTTGTCGGCCTCTGCAAGCAAGAAAAGGGCCAGTGGACTCCTCCATCATCTCGTCTGAGGATGGACGGAGCTCCCTAGTTCAGACTGCTTCAGCCACCCCCTGGAAGACAGCAGCACCCTTGCCAACCCTGCCAGCCCTGCCAGACTGTTTCTCCAGATTCATACACAGTAACAAAGGATAGTCCATGACAGCAGAGAACACTGCTGTGGAAAGTAGGTTCTGGGTGTGTGTGTGTGAGTGTGTGTGTGTGTGTAAGTAGGTTCTGTGTGTGTGTGTGTGCGTGTGTGTGTGTAAGTAGGTTCTGGGTGTGTGTGTGTGCGTGTGTGTGTGTCTGTCCTTGGCTTACCTCCCAGCCCTAACCCGTTTGCAACTGCTGATATCAGTGGGTCAGTACAGATAGAAATGGCTTTGTTATTCTGTTGGGTTATTTTGAAGAGAATTATGTTACAATTGTTTTTTGTTGTAAATAAAATACATTCTTGTCCTAGCAGTNTGCAGTACAAATTCATTGTGTGAATTGGACTCAACTCCTGAAGGCCCTGATCAGGCAGAGGGAAGCCATTTGCAGGGAGCAGCAAGAGTAGGAATTGGGTCTGTTTACTAGAGCCACAGATCTCCATGCACCTGGACAAGGAGCGCTTGAGACCGCTCTGTGGGGAGCTGTGGCCAAACAAGTTAATTGGAAACTGGAAGCCAATCAGTCTTCTCACTGGACCCGTGGAGTCTTCCCCCAGTGTCCTGTGCTTCCTCCTGGGGCTGAAGCTGAAGTGCCCCTCCCCTCTCAGATGCCTCCCAGCTGTTCCGTTCCCAGCATGTAGACTGCAGAGTCTTTCNCAGGGCACTCACTCTTAAGCTGGGCCTCCACTTTGCAGCTTGGAAACGAACATTCATGCCTCTAACTCAGCCAGGTTTCTGTGACCTGCCACCTAGCTGGGTTTCCCTGGACTCTTCTCAGGAAGAGCCTCCCTTTAGCCTTCTCCTAAGCTCTTACCACTGAAAAGCCACTCAAGNGTATCCATGTCCTGAAGACACTCCAAGGTGAGGACCCACNGAGGCCACATACTCGATGGAGAGCCAGNGTGTCCCCCTGACGCAAACAAAGGCCCTGGCTGTGCCCATCTGCCAGCAGCTCACTTCCCACTGGAACCAGCAGAGCGCAGTGGGCCAGGCTGGCCTCTGCCTGGAGAAGATGGTACATGCTGAGAGTTGGGCAGGAGAACTTCCCAACAGTTCGTTCCTGGATATTTCTGGTGCTGCCATCAGCCTCAGGACAGAGCTGCCGGAGGCCGTGAGAACCTGGCTGACACTCCCAAACCTGTGTATTCAGATCTGGACCATGTCCTGGCTTCGTCTGGCTAGTGTCCCTCAGTCCCTCCAGAGTCGGGAGCCCAAACCCAACCCCCACATCTTTGCTGAGTTTATGGTAGTGACCAATGCTCCTCTACCTGATTGTCTTTCTCAGAAGGTAGGAGGCCAAGACAGGGCCTCAGGCTGGCTCCTAGAACTCACTGTGTAGCCCAGGTTGTCCTTGAGTTTATGATCCTTCTGCCTCAACTACTGAAGTCCTGAGATTCCAGGAGACACCACCATGTGTGGCTCTATTTGGATGGGATTATTGGTCTTTGAGAGGTCTCCAGCTGTCCAAATACCCAGAAATGAGCCAGGTGGTGGTAGTGCACACCTTTAATCCCAGCACTTGGGAGGCAGAGGCAGGCAGATCTCTGAATTTGAGGCCAGCCTGGTCTACAGAGTAAGTTCCAGGGCAGCCAGGGCTACACAGAGAAATCCTGTCT
>LZPO01117005.1:324107-352867 GCA_001675575.1 Neotoma lepida | reverse complement strand
ACACACACACACACACACACACACACACACACACACACACACACACTGTGATAAATGTAATGAAAACCAAACCAAACCACCAAAGCTTGGTCTGGGCAAGTGGCTTAGTTGGTAGAGTGCTAGTCTAGCACACACGAGGCTCCCTGGGTTCTATCCCTAGAACGAATGGCATAAAATCATGTGGTGGCAGCCCTTAGGAGGCAGGAGGATCAGGAGGTGAGCTTGAGGGCAGCCTGGGTTATAGGAGACCCTGTCTCAAAAACAAGATCAACAACAAAAACATCCTGAAAAGGAGGGCCTTGCCTAGGGCTTGCCTGGGGCTTGGAGACCTTAGGGTGATCCCCTTCCACCTGGGGGAAAAGGGCGCACCTGACGTAGAGAGGGTACGCATGGGTAGTTGCCGCGCACAGTCGAGTCTGCAAAGGAATGAGGATGAGAAGTCGCCCACACATCTCCAGCGTGGCAGAAAGGCGCGGCACCTTTAAAGCGCGGCGGGGGCGTGCCCGGCGAGACTGCCCCGCCCCCGGGCGTATCTTCCCACTGACCACGCCCTCGGGATTCGGAGCTGCGGCGGCCGGTGGCGGAGACCGCGCCGGCTCTGGCTGGAGTGGCGGCGGCAGCGGCGGCGGCAGCAGCAGCGGCTGTTCCTCCAAAGGCGCCGCGCGCTCCGGGACACACGTGGGCGGCCGGGAGATGGCGCGCGGCTCGCGACGTGGCGCGCAGATCCCGGGACGCGGGATGGAGTGGCGCGAGTGAGCCGGGGCGGCCGCGCCGCGGGGCGATGGCCGTGCCACCGCTGCTCCGCGGGGCGCTGCTGCTGTGGCAGCTGCTGGCGACGGGAAGCGAGGCGCTGGAGATCGGCCGCTTCGATCCGGAGCGCGGCCGTGGTCCTGCACCGTGCCAAGCGGTGGAGATCCCCATGTGCCGGGGCATCGGCTACAACTTGACCCGCATGCCCAACCTACTGGGCCACACGTCGCAGGGCGAGGCGGCTGCGCAGCTGGCCGAGTTCGCGCCTCTCGTGCAGTACGGCTGCCACAGCCACCTGCGCTTCTTCCTCTGCTCGCTCTACGCCCCCATGTGCACCGACCAGGTCTCCACTCCCATCCCCGCCTGCCGGCCCATGTGCGAGCAGGCTCGCCTGCGCTGCGCCCCCATCATGGAGCAATTCAATTTCGGCTGGCCAGACTCGCTCGACTGCGCCCGGCTCCCCACGCGCAACGACCCGCACGCGCTCTGCATGGAGGCCCCCGAGAACGCTACTGCAGGCCCCACAGAACCCCACAAGGGCCTGGGCATGTTGCCTGTGGCACCTCGGCCTGCGAGACCACCGGGAGATTCAGCCCCAGGTCCCGGCAGCGGTGGCACCTGTGACAACCCCGAGAAGTTCCAGTACGTGGAGAAGAGTCGCTCGTGCGCTCCACGCTGCGGGCCCGGCGTCGAGGTGTTCTGGTCTCGGCGCGACAAGGACTTCGCGCTCGTCTGGATGGCTGTGTGGTCTGCGTTGTGTTTCTTCTCCACAGCCTTCACCGTCTTCACCTTTCTGCTGGAGCCTCACCGATTCCAGTACCCTGAGCGCCCCATTATCTTCCTTTCCATGTGCTACAACGTCTACTCCCTGGCTTTCCTGATCCGAGCGGTGGCAGGTGCACAGAGTGTGGCCTGCGACCAGGAGGCAGGGGCTCTGTATGTGATCCAGGAGGGTCTGGAAAACACAGGCTGCACCCTGGTCTTCCTATTGCTCTATTACTTCGGTATGGCCAGCTCACTTTGGTGGGTGGTTTTGACTCTGACCTGGTTCCTGGCTGCAGGCAAAAAATGGGGCCATGAGGCCATTGAGGCCCACGGCAGCTACTTCCACATGGCAGCTTGGGGCCTGCCAGCTCTCAAGACCATCGTGGTCCTGACGCTGCGCAAGGTGGCTGGGGATGAGCTGACCGGGCTCTGCTACGTAGCCAGCATGGACCCGGCAGCCCTCACTGGCTTTGTGTTGGTACCCCTCTCTTGCTATCTGGTACTTGGCACCAGTTTCCTCTTGACCGGTTTTGTGGCTCTCTTCCATATCCGCAAAATCATGAAGACCGGTGGCACCAACACGGAGAAGCTGGAGAAGTTGATGGTCAAGATCGGAGTCTTCTCTATCCTTTACACAGTGCCGGCCACCTGCGTCATTGTCTGCTACGTTTATGAACGCCTCAACATGGACTACTGGCGCCTTCGGGCCACCGAGCAACCATGCACTGCTGCCACTGTGCCTGGAGGCCGAAGAGACTGCTCGCTGCCAGGGGGCTCGGTGCCCACTGTGGCAGTCTTCATGCTCAAAATCTTCATGTCCTTGGTGGTGGGCATCACCAGTGGAGTCTGGGTATGGAGTTCCAAGACTTTCCAGACATGGCAGAGCCTGTGCTACCGAAAAATGGCAGCTGGCCGAGTCCGGGCCAAGGCCTGCCGGGCCCCGGGGGGCTATGGCCGTGGTACCCATTGCCACTACAAGACCCCCACGGTGGTCTTGCACATGACTAAGACAGATCCCTCTCTGGAGAACCCCACACACCTCTAGGGACATAGGCTTGGCTATAGGCTATGGCTGCTCCCTCCTTGCCCTCCCCTCCCCTCTTCAGAGACAGCTGAGTAACAGCTGCCCAGCTGTCAAGGTCAGGCGAGTGAGACACAGGGGGCTAAGGACGAGGGTGGGGTCCCAGTAAGGCTCATAGCCTTGTTCTTCCTCTCGAAGGGAGCAGACCTAGTTGAGGCCCCAGAGGGTCCTAGGAGAAGAAGGGGCAGAAGAGGGCAGGGTCCAGTGTGGAGTTTATTTAATGATGTAATTTATTGTGGCATTTCTCTGGAAGCTGTGACTGGAATAAACCCTTGTGTGGCACTGCTGTGTCCTATCTGGCCTGGAAAGAGGGGACAGACAGAAGGGAGAGAAACTTCCAAAACAGCTGGGGGTAAAGAGGCTATGAGGCTCTTCCCCTGACCAGTTTTCTGGCTCCCTGTGAAGGAGAGGGAACCATGGGGCCTCTGTGCATTATAGACTCTGTGCATTATAGTCCTAGACTCTGTGTGTGTGTGTGTGTGTGTGTGTGTGTTTCCTCACTTGTCTCAAGACTGAGACCCATGCCAATGAAGTGGAACAAGGACACCTAAGGAACACTCCAGGAACCCCTGGGTGTGACATGGCTACCTCTAGCCCTAGCAGTGTCTTCCAGCCTTTTTTGGGGAAACAGGTAAGCTTCTTTTTCACATTTCTCTTTAGAAGATACGGGGGTCAGGGCTGTCAAGATGGCTTGGTGGGGAAAAGTGCTTGCGGCCAAGGCTGAGGACGTGAGTTCAGTTCAATCGCTGGAACTCACGTGGTGGAAGAAGGGAACTGACTCACACAAATTGTTTTTGGACATCCACACGTGCACTGTGGCAAAACTCCCTTCTAATACTCAAAAGAAATGTGAAGTCTTTTAAAAAGAAAGGGAGAAAGTTAGACTTTTCCAAGTCATCCCCTTAACTGAGTCAGAAGATGGCTATCCTCATTATCTGTGAGGATTGCTGGGAGCTGGGACTACAACTCAGTTGGTAGAGTGCTCACCTAGCACGCATGAAGCCCTGGGTTCTATCTCCAACATGGCTTAAAAGAGGCATGGCTGAGCATGTTTGTAATCCAAATACTTGGGAGATAGAGGCAGGAAGATCAAAAATTCAAGGGCATCTCCCAGCTACATGAGACTCTATTTGGAAGAAAAAAATAAAATAAAAATTAAAAGGGAAGGGGCAGGCCAGATGGCTCAGCAGGTAAAGTTGCTTGCCACCAAGCCTAATTTGAGTTCAATCCCTTCAACTCCCTTGGTAGGAGAGAACCAACTCCCCCAAACCTCTGACCCCCCCAAATAGATGTAAAAATATTTTTCAAAGAATTATTGTTTGGCAAGTTAGAAGCCGTCTTAAAAAAAAAAACCAGCATTAACAACATTATCAACAACAAAACCCTTCAATAACATCAACAAAACCATATTTGGTAGTTGGAGCCTCAAGCTATCTCTTCCTGTTTTTGGATGGAGGGAACGATGGCTTGACTATGCATGCATCTTGGTAGCAGTCTTGGCGGTAGGGAGCTACTGAAGTCAGTGAGAACTGTGTCTCTGGCACCAGAATGTGTGGAAAGATTTGGGGTGCTGACAGCAGCTGTGAGAATAAAGGTCCAGAGGGATGTGCACAGCCAGTTGGCACACTTGTGTGGGGGAGGTCGGCAAAGCACCATGTATACCTGTCTTATTAGGGAAGCCCAGGCTACTGGGACCTGCCTCATCCCTGTCCCCTGTGAGGGATGTGTGGTCATCCTGGAGGACCATTTCAGCCCAAATTGGCCTCTATCTAGGCTGTTGATGCCAACCACGTCAAAGTTGTGGGGGGGGGGCAGAGAGAGAGGTGTGATTTGTGTATATACATGGGTCAGAAGAGAATGGCAGAAGTCTATCAGCACACTGAACCACACCCAGCCTTTTCTGTACGTGCTGGGGGTTTGACCTCAGGTCCTTATACTTGCACAGCACATGCCCACTGTGCCATCTTCCCAGTCCCCAGGCAAAGATCTTAATCACTGGGCCTGGATGTATTCTACACATAGGCAGCCCCTCAAAAAGTTGGTTTATTTCTTTTTTGTTGTTGTTTGTTTTTGAGACAGGGTCTCTCTACATAGCTCTGACTGTCCTGGAACTATGTAGTCCAGGCTGGCCTCAAATTCACAGATTTGCCTGCCTCTGCCTCCCGAGTGCTGGGACTAAAGGCACGCATCGCCACACCTGGCTAAGGAAGGTTTTAGAAACTGTTTCATGTCTTTTTGTTATCGTTATCTTGTTAGTTGAAGTGGGAGTAGGAAACACGAAACATCTCAATTACATGCAGTTATCTCTGGGAATAGCATGTGTATGCAACTTAACCACGGTATGAACTAGAACACTAATTTAGCTCTGCTGGGGAAGAACCCAGAGCTTGAAGTATGAGTCTTCCTAGGAAATTCTTCATACTTTATTGCATGTAGAATGCCCTCATACTCTTCTCTGTAAGGAACATTTGGTCATCCCATGTCTGATCCACAAAGCCAGTGGCCTTGCCTTGTACCTCATGCAAGGGCTCTTGCAGAAGAGCTTTTATAGCCCACATTGTGACTGGGAAGGTAGTGGCTACTAAGGACTTGCTCATGGACCTGTAGGATTTTGGCAGCAAGATACCTGGAAAGGGAAAGGTAGGGGTTTGCACTGAGGGAAGCATTTAATGGGCAACCAGTACATCTCTCTGTCCCTGTCAGTGTGGGTACTTGGCTGTCTGTGTAAGAGAAACAAGAATGTTGGCTTCTAGAGAAACCAGGAGGGAGGATGGGAAGGGGGATAGGCAGTGAAGGGGATGCCTCAAGACTTCTCAGTGGTCAGAGGGAGGGAAGGCAGGCATCAACTTTGCTGAAGACCCAGACCCTGGAGGCAGAGAAAGCACTGCCCAGAGCTTTAGATGCCTACATCCTGTTTTCCCTGTCCTATAGTAGGGATGTGTCGGGAGCAGACCACAGCCTCTCACAGGGGTGGATGTGAGGTGTATGCTCCAGGCAGGTGCTAAACCACTGTCACTTCCTGAAACAAGGTCTAAATTTCCTGGGCCAGCTTTAACTTCTGATCTTTCCTCAGTCTCTCTACAGGCATGGCTTTCAGTAGCCACTAACATCCAGATGCCACTTAGGTGCCACTAACCATACCCTGTGGCAAGAAAGGGCTTTTAGGGAAAGGGAGGCAGATGCAGAACAGGACTAGGATCATCACTGGAGGATGGCGTGGTTCCACATACACATGCCTGGCATGTCCACCTGAGGAACAGGACTTTGCAGATGTGGGGTTGAGTGGCTCTCAAGCAGTGACGACATTAAGCACAGCTCTTTCTCAGAGTGGGTGAGCTGGCAGCAGTGTCTGAGGGGGCTGTTTCCTCCCCTGTGCTCAGTGCAGGCCAGGCTGGTGAAAGTCAGTAACAGGACCTGTAGGCAGGCCTGTGTCTCTCTGATTCCCCTCCTGATTGACTGCTTTTGTAGGGTGACAGAGGCCCAGCAAGGAACTACTCAAACTCATTGACTTTCAAAACTGAAGCAGAGATAAAACATGGGAGCTGCAGGACAGAACTGGAGGAGCCAAGTGCATGCAAATTCAGTGCACTGTCCATCTTGGACTAACCTGGCTCCCAGGGCTGCACTGCCCACCGCTGCCCCAAGAGCAAAAAGGAGTCGTCAGAGTGGCCTCTTCTTTATAAACACAAGTACATAATGTTTATTTGAAATCCAATTTATTACAAGCCTACCCTTAACCGTGGCCCTTCCTCCTTTAAGACAATTTAAAAAGCCACCATGCAGATGTCACTGCAGTGGAAATACTAGCTTTCTGCTAAAACACCAGTAAGAAGCAGGGAGGCAGTGGTGCCAGGGATTACCCCAACCAAGCCTGCAGAAGAGGGGAGGGGAACCTTCCTCAGCCACTGGACTGGGCTACACACAGAAGCCTCCTGACCTGGTGGGCTTCCTTTCCTTCTTTTAAATAAGGAGAGCTGAGGGGCTCACATTTTCCATATTCAAAATCGATAGAAAAGGAAGTTAAACCCTGTCTTGTACTTTTATCAAAATCTGGCATAAAAGAGAAAGCAGACTACAAACTTCTGCCTAAATACAACACGAGGCTAGACTGGCTACGCAGGGCAGAGCCGGCCCTCCCCACCTCCTCCTGCTGCTGACACCAACTCCCATCCACCGAGGAGATGCACATGGAAGGAGCGCTAGGTCTGCAAAGTGGGCCCTAGAGGAGCAGGCGCCCACAGCAAAGTAGAGTGCCACCAGGGCAGAGAGGGCTGCAACCCCGTATCCTGCCGCCCCCGGCCTCTCTGAGGAGCGGAGTAAAGCGAACACGTATCATAGAAACTGTACTGTACATGTGCCAGAGCAAGATGACAATTATTTTACAAGATGTTCTTTATACAATATCACTGCGGAAACAAGCAACTTTAGTAACTACAAAAGTCAATTTAAAAAATTAAACATTTTAACTTCTTCCTGCTCTTTTTCGGCTCCCTAGGGGCTTGTCTGGTTTGTGGGTGGGCTGGGCTCCAACACCCCTCTGGCCAGACCCATCAAAGCCAAGGTCATAGCATGATTAGAAGCAGGACTCCAGTCTCTATGGGAAGTGCCTTAGTTTGCTTTGTTTTTTAATGAGGCGGTGAATTAGGTGAGGATGGGAAAGGGTTGCCACAATGGAGAGGGTGCTCAGGAACAGCTCCAGAAAATGTCCCTAGACTCTGCCATGATCAACTCAAAGCCCACACTGTCCCAAGATGCTGGTGAACACAGAATTCTGTATGGCACTAGCTGATACTGTCACCTGAGAGGGAGGAGGAGGAAGAGTGCGGACATAAAGAAATAAGACTGTATATAAATATAAATTGAAAAAGATCCACACTTTGACCAGCACGGCCAGACGATGCTCCTTCCTACTGTGGGGTACAGTGCCCTCTCTGGAGACCAGGGGGCTTGGCACTGCTGTAAAGGTGAGGCAGAAGGAGGAGGAAGAGAAGGAGCTGGCAGAGCTCACAGGAGAAGCCGTGCCCAGGCATTTCCCAGCTCTCAGGACTCAGAGGGAGGCCCACTTCTGCTGCTAGCTTTTCTGGGCAGGGTTCACCAGGCCAGTATCATACTCCCCAAGGCTTGGCTTTGCTTGAAAAAGGCCCCATGGGGAGTTGCAGAAAAAGCCCAAGCTTGGCATGACAGGCATTTCTGGATGCTGCAGTCACTTCCCCTCTAAGCCCTCCCAGCTTCTTTCTTGCCTCTCCCACACCCCTTGGTGTTCTCCTCCTATCCCCCCTCCACGGCTGCCTCACTAGGGCCCTGCCTCTTTACTTCTTCTGTCTTCGTCCCCTGGACTGTCCAACAGACTCTGAATCACTGTCCCCTTCATCGTCAGCGAGCCTATCAGGAAACTTCCTGCGTTTCCTGCGGACATAGGGGTGGCCGGGGAGGTGTTTCTGCAGCAGTGCCAGCAGACATTGCTCTGTCTTCCCCATACAGCTCAGCACGTGGCTGCCACGGCAGTTGTAGAGCTCAGCATTGGTAAACACTTGCTTCATGTCGCTGAGGAACTCTTGGACAGATCGGTAGTTCCCACACGAGCATTTGTTCTGCATGGTCTGGAAGTCCATGGGGTGATCGATCACATCGTAGTAATCCTCAGCTTCATCTCTGGTCACAGGCTCCCTGTAGGAAGACACCAAATAAGAAGCACTCATAGGCTGGAGGGCACTACAGACGAGGACGACCAGCCCCAGATGCTTGCAGCCATGGATAAGTCACAGATAAGCCAACCCAGGGGACAAGGCGTGTTCACTATCTAAGGGCTGTCACTCCTCATTCCCTTGCCAAGACATGTCTCAAAAGGAAGGGGCTAGAGCAGCCTGATGGCAGGCACTCACCGGAAGGGCCAGCTGAAACGGTACTTCACCAGTTTGTGGAGGATTTCTTCACACTTTTGCAGCTCTAGACTCTGCCTCCTTGAGCTACGCTTGGTCTGAAGTACCTAGCACCAGAGGAAGCAGAGTGTCAGCCATTGTAGAAGAGTAGACAGAACAGGCAAAGAAAAAAAACAAAAAAACAAAAAAAAAAAAACCTAAACAAAAAGGAAACAGTTTCATCACTTCTTCGGGCATCAAAGTTGGATGATACTCAAGATGGGCGGTGCTCTCAAGTCAGTGATCAAAGCAGCAGAGGGCAGGCAGCAGGTGCTCAGAACAGACAGTGGCTGGAGAGGGCCACTGCAACTAGACACTAACCCTGTGAGATGGCTCCAGGCTTATGGGCACAAACAAGCAATCGCAGAGAGCCAGGCAGCAGCTGACCCCAGCAGAGTATGCTCAGGAAAAAGGCAGGAGGTGTAGCTCCCTTCCTCAGCTTTTCCAGGCTGTGGGAGGAGGTGGCTAAGGAGATAAGGGGTGGGGCACCCTTCCAGGCAGCCACAACCAGCTGGGACTCCCAGTAGTAGGAACCTCATGCAAGGCACTGGCAACTTTAAGGACTGTTCCTCTCCCTAATGGCTTGCTCTATATCCTCAAATCCAAACTAATGTGTAAAAACAAGCCAGTTCCCAAGAGCTTCCTTCTACTCTTCAAGCTCAAGTGAGATCTAAAACTAAACTACAAAAATGACATCCATCGGCTGATAACAGAGGGTGGGGGCCATGTCCTAACAACTGTGGTTGCAGCTAACAGTTAGTGGCTCTGGCATTGCTGGCATTCCCACAGGAGGCCCACCCCTCTGGGCCCACCAGAGACACATGGATACTATTTTAAAGTCCCGAACGAGCTGCAGGCTGCTGCTAACTAGGGGAGACTGTCTGAAGGCTAGGCAGGATGCCGGGCATAGCTGCTCCTGGAGGGCCTGCTGCCTAGTCTGCTCAGAGGCCCATCCATCTGCCGCCTCAGCCCCCAACCCAGGGGGAGGGGAAGGGAAGGAGCCTCCCTTCCACCTGTTGCCTTGTGAATTCCTCACAGTGGACTAGAACATACAGAATACAAAGACTAGAGGGAGGCTAAGGAATTCTTACCAGTTCATCAACTTCTGTGTCATCCACAGGTGGGGCCTTTGGCCGTGACCTCTTGGCAGAATGTGACTTCTTACCCGGTGGTCGGCCTGGCCTTGCTGCAGGGATGACACTCTGCTTGCCTCGGATGGTCTTTCGAGGTCTCACTGAAACGAAACATGGGCTCAGAGCAGGGCAGAGAGTAGCATGGTGTGAGCGTGCTGGGGGAGGGGCAAGACCACACAAGCAAACAGATAGTGACTTTCTGGGGTTGCAGAAGGCCAGGTCCCAGCACTTCTAGCCAGTCCCCACTTGGTTCAGTTATATTCAGGACAACGTCCTCGCAGGAGTCAATTGTCAAGCAACTCATCAGGAAAACATGTTTGCTAGCATGGCAGTACGGCTTTCCTGCAGCCCAAACTTAGCCCAAGAGCGCATGTACTTGCACGCACAAGGGAATCTTCCCTTGCCTTGTAATTTCCTATTACTCTATGATCATTCCCCACTGTTCTCAGTGAAAAACTCACTCACACAAGGGGCCACAGCATTCTGCAAATCCAAGTTAAGATCTGCTTTCTCGTGTTTTTCAAAACCACGATGGTAGCTGAGATCATTTCCCTAAGAGTGCTGCCTGGCATCCCTATAGAGAATAAACTTGAAGGCACTTAGACTACTCGTGTCTCTGGCTGATGACAGGTGCTCAGGGGCAGGAGAACCAACATTCCTTGGGATGCCCTTGGGAGCATTCTCCGCAAGGATCAGCTTAAGGCTTCTCCTCCACTAAACCATTTTCCACGACCTTTTCTTGCTAATACCTGGGGTAGGAAGATGACATGTGGATAGAGAATGTGTTTAGCGAGGCAGCCATGTGGAGAACCAATGAATGCTGCTTCCCAGTCTATTTCTGGACCATGCTAACCCTTCAGTGCTATTTTAAGGCTTCTAGCTCCAGACAAGGTTCATGAGGAAGGGGAAGAAGCTGACGCTCAGGTGCTAGGGCTTGAAATTGCACCAGGGAACCAACACTGGTGGCCTGGAAGGTCGAGGACATCAAGTGCTCTCAAGGACCAAATACTTCCTAGATTCTTCTGGGAGGCAACAGCCCTAGAAGCCCAGAGAAAACAACGGCCCCCACGGAGTAGAGGTGGGAAACAAGCACTAACATGAAAATAGACTCAACACACTGCTGCATTCAGCTGTCTTCGGACAATGTGCACCCATACCATATGTCATTATGAGGAGTCTCTTCAGAACATAGGATGGCTGGCCCTGGCACACCTGAAGTCATACCTAGTGAACCAACAGTCCAATGTGGTGGCACATGCCTGTAATCCCACCAATGGGGAGGTATTCAGGAACAGCTTTGGAAATGCTTTAATCAGAGCATTTAGAAGGCAGAGGCAGGCAGATCTCTGTGAATTTGAGGCAAGTCTGGCCCACACAGTAAGTTCCCATTTCAAAAAAGAGCCTGAGATGGAAAAGACCATTCAGGAGCTGTCCAGACTGTGAGGGAAGAAGAAGTTAGGACGGGCATGGAAGCTAGAACACACACGCACCACTGCAGTACGAGATGGTCATACCAAACACCTGCTTCTCACAGCATGGACAATGCTTCAGAGCTGCACTGCTTGAGACCCATGGTCTATTTTCTATGGCCTATAAAAAGGCTGTTCAAAGGCTGGCTGGAGCCATTGGCTTCATCAACGACAATACTTAGAGCCATGAGAAAACCAAGCACCAGAGGATGAGTGGATGCAGTGAGCATCAATGATGAGGTCTCTTTTGCTGATGACCATCCTAGAGAGCAGACTGGGCCTTCCCAACATCCCTATAACTGAACCATAGGAAAACCAGCTTTCTCTTTCCAAAGTAGCAAAGCATGAGCCTTGCACACTGCAGGGAGCATCCATCAGCATGTGATGAGAGAAGCAAAGGAAGTCTCTGAAACCAGCCCCACACCTCAGGCCAAAGTCACTGTACAGGATGGGGCCAGGCCAGGAACCTTGTCACAAACATGCTTGAGACCCTCAGTTCCACTAACTCTTAAAGCAAGTGCTCTGCTGTTGGCTGATGCTCTGGAGACCAATCCACTCTTTCCTTGACAGTTTAAAAGAAGATTATATTCTAATTATATGTCTATGTGTGAGCTTATGTGTGCCGGTACGTATGTGCACACTGAGTGAAGGTGCCTAGAGTCCAGGTAAGGGTCCTAGAACTGGAGTTACAGGCAGTTAGTTGTGAGCTGCCCAACATGGACACTGGGAACTGAACACTGGTCACTGGAAGAGCAGTACAGACCCCTAACTGCTGAGCCGTCTCNCCATCCCATCTGTGCACCCCCCTCCCCTGACATCTTGAAAGCCAATACAGACACATGACAGCTCAGTCACCCACAGCCCCAAGGAGAAGAGGAAGACAGACAATGCTGAACTTCTCTTGCCAGTCAGAAAGACTGAGGGTGACTATGCTACACCAGACACTTACACCGCAAGCCAGCCACTTCATAGTCCTCCTCTTCCTCCTCTTCCTCCTCCTCCTCCTCTTCTTCCTCTTCAGCACTCTCATCACCTTCACTGTCCTCAGAGGTAGACTCTTCAGTGTAATTCCTGTGAGAAGGAAAGGCCAAGTAGAGACACAGTTCTATTTTATACCTGGGTGGACTAAGAGGACCTGAAACCCACAGGATCCCTACAACCTGTCCATTCATGGACCAGATGGAGCTGACAGTGAGGGGAGAGACCCTGAGTGTAGGCCATTGGTGAGTAGAAGACACCAATGGGGAAAGGGGGATCAAGAACAAAATACAACCTCTACTTCTCTCCACAAACAGTATAAAAGACGATTACTTTTATTAGTTAACATTCCGGACACCAAAGCTGCCCCCAACTCTGGGGTGGACTGAGAGGACTAAGCCCAGGTACGTGTTTACTACACCTTGATGGCTCTCTTCCGGGAGCTGGGACAGCTTGCAGATGACCACACAACAAAGCAACTAATCCCAACTAAGAAGAGCTGCTCCAAAGCTGCTTCTTTAGAGCAGCAGGCCTTGTGTCCCTACACTGGGAGGCGGTGGTGGAGGAGAGGGAGAACTAAGCGGCAAGGCTGTTACCGTGTGGTTGGGATCAAACAGCTCTGCCCTTTACAAGAAAGACAACCTAGTGGTTGTGAGAATTCCCTTTCACAACCTCAAATGTCAACGTAGAAAGCAACAGCAGCAACTGGGCAAATGTTAGGTGCCTTCAAAGGTGCTAGTCTGGCTGTACTGACGCAGGTACAGAACAAAGCAGCACCTCTCCTTTACCTCTCCTTGCAGGGNNCCACACTGTTTTGAGGACTGAAAGCTGGGCTGCTCAGAGGAGGGGCCCTCCAGTCTAAGGGTATAAGGACTTCGGAATGAAGCAATGCAATTTCAGCCTAGCCTCAGGCAGTTTACCCAGTAGACAGTGCTCAACAGAGAAGATGCTAGATGCTGGGAAGCACAAGGGACAGCAGTAACACAGTCTGTAACAAGCACACAAACAGGAGAACAGGGCCTCAAAAATCTAATGTGTCCAGAGCCTCTAAAGAAAGGAGGAGGAGTCTAAACTTAATTTTAGAACAGCTCTGTCTTCTGTATGCTGTTCTGATCTCTACCAGTGAGAGGCCACAGATGGGAGAGGAGGAGAAGAGCTGAAAGCCACCTTAGAAACCCAAGTAAAAGCTAGGTGGGGAGAACAGCAGGGGCTACAGAGAATGAGGAGCAGGAGACTGACACAAAGACAGCTGACACCAGGTTGGTATTTGGTTAATTAATAAAGAAGGGAAGTTCGAGTTCGAGGCCAGCCTGGGCTACCGAGTGAGTTCCAGGAAAGGCGCCAAAGCTACACAGAGAAACCCTGTCTCAAACAAACAAACAAACAAACAAACAAACAAACAAAAAAACCCAAAAAAAAACCAAACAAACAAAAAAAAAGGGAAGTTCATGTCCAAACAGATCCCAGGGAAAGGAAACAAAACATGGATACAGAAGGCAATGATTTGGCTGCAGATAATCAGCAATGATGTAAGCAATGGGGTAAAGACAGGAGATGCCATTGCTACCTGGGACAACGTGTATCAAGGGGCTGAAGAGATGGAACAGAGATAAGAGCATTGGCAGCTCTTCCAGCACACCCAGAGGCTCGCAGCCATCTGTAACTTGAGTTTCAGGGTACCCAGTGCCCTCTTCTGGCCTCCATGGGCACCAGGCACACATGTGGTGCACAAACATATGCAGGCAAAACATCCATACACATTAAAAAAAAAATTGGAGTATATCCAGAAGAGAGACAGCTGGTCTTGGTGGTGAATGCCTTCATTCCCAGTTTGGAAGGTAGAGGCAGACAGATCTCTGAGTTCAAGAATATCCAAAACTATAGAGAAACCCNGTCTTGAAAAATAAAAACAAAAAGGGGAGGGGCCAAAAGGGGGGACTGCTAACAGTAAAAAACAGAAATGTCAACATTAAACAAAACCAGATGGCTGAGTGGATAAGAACACTTGTTGCTCTTGCAGGACCCAGGTCCATTTCCCATCACCCACACGGTAGCCTGTGACTATCACAACTCCAGTTTCAAGGGAGCCAAAGCACTCTTCTGACCTCCATGGGTAACACGCACACACATTATTTATATACATACAAGCAGGCAAAATACTCACATATAAAAAAGTAAAATTAAAACCACACATCCACACATCCAAAGTACCCCAAAGTGAGATAACAGCATCTAAGCTTCTACTGCTGTACCACAAATAACCAAGCTTTGCACCCAAATGAGCTTAAAGCTCCTTGGAAACACTCAGTCTGAGTAACTGAAGCTACTTTACCTATCAGCTTATCTGATGGTCTCCTATAGCAGGGAATAGCCTTGAACTTGCTCTGTAGCCAAAGATGACTCAGAACTCCTGCTCCTCCTACCTCCACCTTCCGTATTTGGGATCATAGGCATGGACCACCATGCTTGACTTCTGTAGTAGTAATAGGGACCAAACCCAGGGCTTGTACAAGCTAAGTGAGCATTCTACCAAGGGAGCCAGATCCCCAGCCCTCCACTTATCTTTGAAAGAAAAAAATTCTCACCTGCCACGGGAATTTCGCCTGGCGGTAGGAGGCTGGCAAGCTGGACACTGCCACTCACCATCTGGTACTTCATAGAGGGCCGGCCTCAGACAAAACAGGTGGAAGGCTTTATTACACTCATCACACAGGATCAGCTTGTCATCTTCACCTGCAAAGACCCAAAGCCCAGACAGCATTGTTGGCAACACAACAAACACTGCAGAATAGTGCCTCTCTTTTATTTGTAAAGACTTATTTTTATTTACGTGCATGGATGTGTGTTCAAGAGCTGTGAGACCAGGAGAGATCACTGGCTGGAACTGAGAGCACTGGAACTCGAGTTCCAGGGAACTGCCTGACCTGAGTTCTCCAGGAGAGCAGCAAGCACTTATGAGGGCTGAGCCATCTCTCCACCTCCTTTCTCTTTCTTTCAAGACAAGGTTTCATTGTCTAGTCCATGCTGGCCTGGAACTTGGGGAGGTCCTCCTGACTGCCTCCCAAGTGATAGGATTACAGGTACAGACCAAATTCGGCTGCCTCTTTGTTGTATGCATGTGTGTGGAGGCTGACGGTAGGTGTCTCATTTGACAGCTGTCCACCTTATATACTGAGGCAGGGTTTCTTACTTGAAGCCTGAACTGGACACTAGTTCTGTGAAACCCCTCTTGTCTCCACCTCCCAAGAGCCAGGAGAGGTAGGCCGCCATGCCCAATCATCATTTATGTGGGTGCAGCAATGGAACTATGGTCCTCATGCTTACGTACAAGTATTTTACCAACTGACCTTTCCAGCCTGCTTGTTTTTTTAAAATGCATTTGTTTTCTGAAAATAGGGCAATTTAGGGAGAGTTCCTAACTTATCTCCTCAGAACTACCAGGAACCGGGGCAGGACAATTAATATTTACTAACTAGGAGGCAGAAGCAGGTGGATATTTTGAGTTCCAAACCAGCCAGAGCTACATAATGAGACTCTATCCCAAAATAAGTAAACACATAAAATAAAATAAAACAATTTTAAATTGTGTGTTTTAACTAAAAGGCAGCAAAAATCAAGCAAGAGCTAGAGACTGCTGCTCTTCTTGGACCCCAAAACTGTCCCACACATATTTGGCATGGGTCCTAAGTGATATGATTTCTTTACATTTGAAAGTATACTATATGAACTTCATATGGTTAACTCCCTTTCCCGACTTTCATCCTAGGTCAGTTTTATAGCAACTGTCTACATAGTGCTTCACTTGTTGGAAACTGAGCCCTAACCTAGTTCATAAGGTACCATTAACCAAGGAGAAGTAAATCATGTGGACGATCTCAGCATAAGACATAACCAAATGCTCTGTACTCAGGGCTAAAGGATGAGGTCTGTGTGTGCAATGTGCAAAGACTGCCCCCTGCTGGGAGCACCTACCTCTAAAAGATGTCTAAAGGACTGTAGATTTTAGATCAACTAATTTGCTCCTGTAGAAACTCTCAAGACTGAGACAGTAGCTGCTCCAGCCGTACACTGCAGATGTGAACCCATACTGACTCACCAACATGAGACTGCAAAGGGAAAACTGCCCTACCACACTTAGAATGTGTGTATACAAGGAGGTGGGGGAACTGCGTACCAAAAATTACTTCAGAGGAAAAGGATTTTGAGAATGGAAAGCCTAGTCCCAAACACTCAGATGAGTAACTCTCTTCAATGCATACCTTTTTTTCGACAAACTTTGCATCTAGCGTTTTCTGCAGACATATCCCACTTGATACATGCATCAAGCATCCCAAGTAGAACGTGCATTCTGGAAAAGGTCTGTGCTTCACGGATGGCTGTCTTCCATTTTTCCAGTGCAGAGGCAACCTAAGCAAAGTAAAACATACTGGCATTATGATTGTGACCTCAAACAACAAGAGGACAAGGAATGGATGAAGACATAACAGAGTTCTGAGGCTATCTGCCCCTAGAGCTTCATTAAAACCATCCATTTATATTATAGAGCCCCCACCCCAAGCCTTCAAAGATAAAAAACATACAAATAAACTTGGCAAAGATCACACCAAGATTAAGTGTGGAGTGGGAATGAGAAGCAACATGTCTCTTCCAGTGAAATCACTTAAGGATGCTCTATCATTTAGAAGTAGGAATAAACACCAGCATAAACACTCATGTTTGGCTTTCAAAACTTGGAGATGGCTCAGCAGGCACCTTACTTTGCTAGAACATTCAAGTCCCCAGCTTGGAATGCTTGCAGTGAGCCTCTGGTTAGGAAGTGGAAAGTGTCCAGGAAGGAGCTTACATGTCAGACCACACCAGCAGTCCCTTTGACCACATTAGAAAGACAGCTATCCTGAGTCAGAAGGGATGGAAGGCTGCACAAGAGTCTTTCACAACACACACCATTCAAAATGGAAAACTTGGCTGCTTTGACAGAACACAACAACACAGGA
Source organism: Neotoma lepida (assembly GCA_001675575.1). Taxonomy (NCBI): domain Eukaryota; kingdom Metazoa; phylum Chordata; class Mammalia; order Rodentia; family Cricetidae; genus Neotoma; species Neotoma lepida. The sequence goes on along the minus strand of LZPO01117005.1, from coordinate 335,779 downwards.
CTATTACATGAAGTATCTATGAAGTACATGCGTAAGAAAGACAAGCAAATTTATGAGCAAGTTCACACTTTTTTTGAGACAGGATTTCTCTGGCTGTCCTCAAAGTCACAGAGATCCGCCTGCCTCTGCCTCCCAAGTGCTGAGATTAAAGGCGTGCACCACCACCCAGCTCTGAGTTCACACTTTTATATATTATACAGCACCTCATAAATCTGCACAATTATTAGGTATTAATGAACTTTTTTGTTTGTTTTTCAAGACGGTCTCTCTGTCCTAGAACTCACTCTGTCGACTAGGCTGGCCTTGAACTCAGAGATTCACCTGCCTCTGCCTCCTGAGTGCTGGGATTAAAGGCATGCACCATCACTGCCCAGCGTATTAATGAACTTTTAGAGTGTTTAAGTGGAGCTAGAGATGGCAAGGTGCTTAAGAGCACTTGCTGCTCTTGCAGAGGACCTGAGTTTAGTTCCCAGAACCCACAGGGTGGTTTACAACAACTCATACCTTCAGTTCAGAGGACCCAACATCCTCCCTCTTCTTACCTCTGTGGGCACCAAAAACACATGTGATACACATACATACATATATGCAAGCAAGCCACTAATATGCATAAGATAAAAAAAATAAAAAATAAACAACGTGTGTTTAAAGAGGGGGAATGCTAGCTACTCTGATTTGATTACCATCCACACTGTGTACACATACCGAGTTACCATATTACACACTATAAATTTATACAACTAAAATAATAAAGAAAAGTTAAGCCAGCTCTGGTATCTTGTAGGAGGCATGGAGGTCTTTGTGCTCACAGATAAGCACTAGGGAACCTGGAATACTAAACACACAGGGGTTTTGCTTCAAAGGAAGGATGCATAACCTGTTACGCTCCCAGAAGGCTAGAAGCAGACAAGCATTCTAGCCTGGTGAGATTGCGGTATCTGTGTGGCTGGAGACCACAGCAGACCCTTATCCTAAGCTTGGTTTTTCTCAGTCAACCTATAGAACCCATCTTTATGTAGTCACCTCAAGTCTCTATTTAGCTTACTTTGTGCTCTATTACACATATGTTGTTGTTAATTATCACCAGAACAGTTTTGACCAAATTGTGCCATGCTTAAATATGCCTAAAATAAACTACTCAGTGTCAGACCCTGAAGTTTAAACCAACACTGTTACTTAGTCTTGCCTCCCTTGGATCATTACTCTGATGGCTGTGGTGGTTACAGAGACTCCCACAGTGGCTCAGATCTCTAACTTCAGCACTTGGGAGGCTGAGGCAGGAAGATCACTAAGAGTTCAAAGTCAGCCTGAGCTATAGTGAAACCCTGTCTCATAAAAACAAACAAAAATAAAATAGAAAATAAAAATTAAAAGACAATAGGGTTGTCAGAACAAATGCAAACAAAATAAAGAGAGCCAAACAAAGCTGGGCATAGTGACACACATCTGTTATCCCAACACTCAAGAGGCTCAGACAGGAGAATTATGAGTTTGAGGCCAGCCTGGGCTATATTACAGTAAGACCTAGTCTCAAAAGAAACAGAGGCAGAAGGAGAGAATGCCAAACAAAACCCAGGATTTTCTTAAAGTATATACTATCTTTCTCCATTTAAGGAAACAAAACAGGCATCATATCCAGACTAGGACTGGAGAGTTGGTGCAGAGTACTTGCTGCTCTTGTAGAGGACTGCGGTTCAGTCCCCAGCACCCACATCAGGTAGCTGGTAACTGCCTACACCAGCTCTAGTTCCAGGGGAGCTGATGCCTTCTGGCTTCTGAGAACACCGCATGCTGCATGCACATGCTGCATACACAAATAAGCAGGCATACACATCTAAGTGAGAAGGAACAATTTTTTTAAATTTAAAAAACACACACCCCAGATCATTTATTACTACAAAAAGGACCTAAGAAACAATCTCGTAGAACTAAAGAAACTGGAGCCCAGATGAGAGACTGACATACACTCATGTACCAGCCTGATACTAGCCAAAGAATCCCTGGCCCTTGCTAAGCGGAAACTTTCAAAGCAGAGGACAGTGGAAAATTTTGAGCTGTGGCAAAGCTGACCTTTGGTGGGAGCTGCAGAGCAGGATACTGCTAGTACAGAATAGCAGAACCACTCAGCAAGCAGCCTGATTTTCCAGAAAGCTCTCCATCTCTATACTGTCTGGACCCATAAAGGGCTTACATTTTATTTCAGCTCAGGGTTTAATACACAAAGTGCCCTTAATGGAACTTAATTACCTGTTGGTCCTCAGGAAAAAGAAATGCCACAGGAAAAATAAATAGCAAGGGAAGATGAGGCTCTTTCCAAGAGTCTACCAATAAAAGCCTATACAAAGCTGGGTTAAAGGGTAACATGGCTCACAGGGTAAAGGTGATTGCCACCAAGTCTAACAATCAGAATTCTATCCCCAAGACCTACATAATGAAAGAACTGACTCCTGTAAGTTATCCTCTGACCTCCATACATTAGCTGTGGCACACAAATGTGGATGTACACACACACACACACACACACACACACACACACACAGTATAAAATAAAAAACTTGAGTTAAAAACAAAACCCACGTAGCATTTAGCAAACAGTGCCTCATAAATATGTATAATGAACTTTAAAGAGTGTTTTATAAAGAGAGGGAATGCTAGCTACTCTGATTTGATCACTATACACACTGTGCACAGACCGAATTATCACACTGTACTCCATAAATTTATACAATTACAATAATAAAGAAATTTAAGCCAGGTCTGGTGGCTCAGTTCTGTAACCTCAGCACTTGGGAGCCTGAGGCAGGAGCTGTCTTAGACATCACATAGGTTATCTGGGTGCTATAAGCCATTAAAAGCAACTCAGAAGGACTGTCTCAATAAAATACTGACATAGGCAGGAGGTACCATTGTGAAGTAAACCAGTCCTTTACTCCAAATGATCCCCTCGGAATCATGTACCACCTGTGGCCTAAGAAAAGTAAGGAGAAACACACAACTGTGTACAAACTCTAGAGGTGTTTTAGAAAGAGCAGTAGACTTACTCTTGAACATTTTTGCTTGCAATCACATATGCACATATAAGAGGCCTTGTTGGATCCTCTAGAACTGGAGTTATAGACAGTTGAAGCTGCCATGTGGGTGCTGGAAATAGAACCTGGGTCCTCTGGAAGAACAGCCAATGCTCTCAATTGCCTTGCGAGCATTGTAGCCTCTGAGAGTAGACTTATTCTTAAAACTACCTGGCTGTGGTGATGCTTGCCTATAATCCCGCCACTTGGGAGCTGAAGGTAAGAGGATTTAGGATTCAAACCCAGCTGAGGCTACATTAAGATCGTGGATTTTTTTAAAAAAAAAAAAAGGCAAAGACGGGGCATGGCAGCGCACACCTTTAATCCCAGCGCTTGGGAGGCAGAGGCAGGTAGAGTTTAAGGCCAGCCTGGTCTACAGAGTGAGTTCTAGGACAGCCAGAGCTGTCTGTCACACATAGAAACCTTGTCTCCAAAAAACAAAACAAAACAAACAAACAAAATTAGACTTGTCCTTGACAGAGAGACAAATTTCATTTCAATCTAAACTTCAGAACCACCTTGACATCCCTCACAAGTCAGCCTAGGCACCACTCCTTTTCATCAGCACAGAAGGCCTGAACTCATGATGGCTTGAATTCTTTTCTTTCCTTTTGAGACAGAGTCTCTATGTAGCCCTGGCCTTGAACTCAGAGACCTGCCTGCCTCCACTGCACCAAAAGCTTGCACCACCACACCAGGTGTCTTGAGTTCTGAGATGGTATGAAAGGGATCTTTTGTGGTGATATATTGCGTACCCTAATAAAATCTGCCTGCAGATCGGAGAACAGAACAAGCCACTAGATTAAACGTAGAGGGCAGGCAGTGGTGGCACACACCTTTAATCCTAGCACTCAGGAGGCAGAGATCCATCTGGATCTCAGTGAGTTCAAAGCCACCCTGAATTATATGAGATTGATTCAGTCTAGGAGAGAAACAGAGCCAGGCAGTGGTGGCACACACCTTTAATCCCAGTACCTGGGAATCATATGCCTTTACTCCCATCACTAGGAAGGAAGCAATATGGCTGGATGGAGAAAGGTATATAAGGCACGAGGAGACAGGAACAAAGCCTTTTTGGCAAAAGCTCTTTTCAGCTTAAGCTTTTTCAGCTGGAAACTCCTTTCGGCTGGATCCCTTTTGGCTGAGGACTCAGAGACATTCAGTGAGAGGATCTGTGGAGACAGGATCTGGCCTTCACTTCGGCCTAAGGACTGGGTAGTGGTGAGAACTCTCTCTAGTGGCTTGTTCCTTTGTTTCCTCTGATCTTTCAGCCAATTTTATCAGGGTACACATTATCACCACAGTTTTTGTTTGGTAGAAACCCTATGTAAACTTGCATCTTTTCTGAGCTAGTGATGAGATGAGGACACAAGCAAGTCCTTTCTGGTGAAGAGAGCATAGAGCAGGAGCCACAGCAACCAGCTGGCGACACTGTTACTGTGGGAAAGAACTGGGGCTTCACAGCCCACTGCAGTGCTACATGATGATGTGCCTGCCACAGGACAAGCACTTTCAGTGTACTTCCTACCTTACTCTGTCAACATGCAGTGATTTATTAGACCATACATAGGTAGTAACTCCAACAGCTTGTCCTACTACCCTAACTGCCTCCCCACTTCTCATTCCTATACTCCCCTAAAGCAGGGGTCCACAGCTCAGATCCAGTAACTGAATACCTTTGCTTCCTCAGCCATTTTTTTCTCTTCATCCACTTCTTCAGACTTTGTGGAATCTTCACTTTGGAGTTTCCTTTTCTTCTGTTTGGGAGCCATGAATCCTTGCAGAAATTTCTTTATGACACTGGCCTGAAGAGCAATGACACATTCACCAAAATCCTTCAGTTTCTCCAAGGAAATGACCTAAGTAAAGAATTTAAAAATGAGTCTGAGAGGAGGCCAAGACAAAGAAGTCTGTCTCTACATCCCCACCATGAACTACCTGCTGTCTTAGTTAGAAAGAATACACAGCTAACAATGCCTCTGACCACCTCCACTTCCCCAGTGAAAGGATCCAGAACACTGAAATTCCACCTACGCCCAAGAATCCTTCCATTCGGTACTTACTATCCATCCACTACATGCAGGACAAACTAAAGGGCTGAGGCATAGAGGGTGTGCCTAGCATGTGTGAGGCTGTGGGTTTAATCATCAATACCACAAAATTAAAACCAGAAATAAAACACAGGCAAGAAAAGCAAAGACAGTTTGAGAAGGCTCTAGCTTTCCGCACTTTCTGGCTGAGGTCAGGTACTGAGCTTCCCATTCTCCTGCCTCCATTAAACCATTGTTTATTTTATGAATGAAGAGGCAGGCACTAAATCACTATCACAATTATATTCTTTTTGAAGCTGCAGAGATGGCTCAGCAGTGAAGAGCATGACTGTTCTTGCAGAACCCATGTCAGGAGGTTCACAATCACCAGTTAGTCCAGCTCCAGTGGGATCCAGTACTTCTGGCTTCCAGGATAAGAACATGTGCACATATCCAACACATAACAAAGATAAACTTTATCTGGGAGTGGTGGTACAAGTCTTTAATCCTAGCACTTGGGAGGCAGATCTATTAAGTTGGAGGACAGGCTGGTCCACATTATCAAGTTTCTGACCAGCCAAGGCTACATAGTAACACACTGTCTCAAAAAAAAGGAGTAAACAAACAAATAAACAAATAAATAAATAGCTTTTTTGGTGGAGGGTCTCACCAGGTAATCCTGGCTGGTTGAAATTCACTATTTGACCAGGTGGGCCTCCAAATCATAAAGACCTCCTTGCCTCTGCCCCCAAGTGCTGGGATTAAAAGCATGCAATACCATGCTTGGCTTATATTTTTTATAAAGATTTTATTTTGGGGGCTGGAGAGGTGGCTCAGAGGTTAAGCACACTGACTATTCTTCCAGAGGTCCTGAGTTCAATTCCCAGCAACCACATGGTGGCTCACAACCATCAGTAATGAGATCTGGTGCCCTCTTCTGTATACATAATAAAAATAAATCTTTTAAAAAAAAGAGTTTAAAAAAAAAACCATGATATGGGATCAACTCAAATGTTCATCACAAAATGNAAAAAAAAAAGAAAAAAAAAGAAAATCTTGCCCTCTCTTTATGTTTTCTTTTCCTGGTTTAATAGAACATTTGATAGGATCCCATTTTCCTCCTTTTAAAAAAAAAAAAAAGGATTTTATTTTATTTTTAATTATATGTATGTGTCTGCTTGGAGTATGTGTACAACAGTGCAATGCCCAAAGGGGCCAGAGGTGTCTGATTCTCTAGAGCTGGAGGTACAGGTGGCTGTGAACTGTCTGACATGGGTGCTGGAAACTGAACGTGGGTGCTCTGTAAGAGTAGTACGTGCTCTTAATCACCGAACTGCCCCTTTGGCTCGAAAAATTGTAATACACACTGTGTATTACTATCTTGTCAGTTACATAAGGCATACCAGTTTAAAACAATATAGTCAGGCGTGGTGGAGTACACCTTTACTGCCAGCACTTAGGAAGCAGAATCAAGAGATTACTGTGTTTGAGACCAGCCTGATTATACACAGTAAGTTCTTGTCAGGGTCACATAAACTCTGCCTGAAGAAAAAGAGCAAGCCAGAAAGAAAAATAACCCAATGTCAGCAACAAAAAGAACTGAATTTGGCTCATTTCCTGATATTTAGCAAACAAAAGAGATCTAACGAAGCAAAAATTATATACAAGAACTTTTGCTCCCACACATATTAATACAAAACAACCCCAAATGGAAACATGATCCCAGCTTTATTTTAGCAGGTAAGACAGCAGCTCTGGAAGTGACTCCCAGTGGAGCTTCTAGAGCAGCAGCATTCATGTATCTCCTCGCACTCTTACCCGGGCTTCAAACTCTGACGTTCCCTCCATGTAGCCAAGTCCTCCTTTCTGCAGCCTCGTCGCCACTTCAATAAGATCACTCCGCAGGAAGTTCAAGAGCTCCTGGTTGCCGTCACAAGATTTGAGACCCAAATTTGGCTTCCGAGCCAGATAAATGGAGTGACTAATTTCTTGGTACCTACAAGAATTAGGATAAGGAAAAAGGAAAATAGAAACTTTTAGAGGTACTTCTACATGCCGCAGCAGCCAATAACTGGCTCTCAGTTACTCTGTTATCCTATACTGATGTTGATGCCTCACACAATCAGAATCATACACTATGTAGCTTTTCATATCTGGCCTCTTTTGCTTAGCACAATGTTTTGACACCCAGGTGGCAACACAAACTAGTGCATTACTCTATTTTTTTTAATATTTATGGGTCTTTTGTCCCTATGTGTTTTGTGCAACTATCTCTCCAGCTTTTGTCCCTTCCTGTGAGTAATATGCTGTTTGGACATGTCACTTTCTGTCTTTCTGCTGATCAGCTGATAGATTATTTATGGTACTTCTACCTTTGGTCTATTGTGAATATTGACAGATCAGTTTTGAACACTAACTCAGACAGGAAAGCATTTTTGCAATACTGCTTAACTACCATGGCTCACAGCTTGGTGCAGGGCACACACTAGTCAAAGAGCAATTATGCTACCCTGGATCATGGATGACCTAAATGTGTATTTTCTCTCTCTCTCTTTTTTTTTTTTTTTGGTTTTTCGAGACAGGGTTTCTCTGTGTAGCTTTGGCACCTTTCCTGGAACTCACTCAGTAGCCCAGGCTGGCCTCAAACTCACAGAGATCTATCTGCCTCTGCCTCCTGAGTGCTGGGATTAAAGGAGTGCGCCACCACCGCCCGGCTGTGTATTTTATCTAAACAAACACGTTGCTCAAAAAGATCACAAGTTAGGGACTGGAGAGATGGCTCAGAGATTAAGAACACTGGCTGCCGACAAGAGGTCCTGAGTTCAACCCCCAGCAACCACATGGTGATTCACAACCATCTATAATGAGATCTGGTGCCCTCTTCTGGCCATGCAGACATAAAGGCAGAACACTGTATACATAATAAATAAATCTTAAAAAAAAAAAAGATTACAAGTTAGATCAACATCAAAGTTACAAGCTTATATTTACAACTTTACTTTAATAGAGTATCAACAAAAAGCCAGGTATGGTTGTACACAGCTCTAGCCAAGAGCTCCTTGAGACCTCCACCATCACATAGAGGGTAGAGTCAGGTGGGTTAGATGTTGTCATTTTGGCTATACAGTGAGTTCAAGACCAGTCTGGGCTACATAAGACCCTGTTTAAAACAAGCGTGCAAGTTGAGGCTGGAGAGATGGCTCAGCCATTAAGAACACTGGCTGCTCTTCCAGAGGACCCAGGTTTTGATTGCTAAACATCTACATGGTGGCTCTGGCTCACAACCATATGAAACTCCAGTCCCAGGAGATTCCCACCTTCTCACCTTTAAGGACACTGCACACACATGGTAGAGATATACATGCAGACAAGACTCATACACATAACATCAGTAAATTAAAAACACACATACACAGAATAGAAAGCATGCAAACAAGCCTAAACCAAAAAAAACATCTTCCTGCTGGGTATCATGGTGCACACCTTTAATCCCAGCACTAGGGAGGCAGAGGCAGGCAGGATCTCTCTGAGTTTGAGGCCAGCCTGGTCTACACAGAGAGCCTATTTCAAAACCACATTGCTCAGATGCTGACATTTACACTGAGAAGACGTGAGCAACAGGAGGAAACCCTTACCTTTTCTCCAGTCTCTCTTTAAGCTGACTTTCTCTTATTCCCTGAGGATGAAGGCAATTTAGCAACTCATCCAGTTCCTTCTGACTATCACATAGGAACCTGTAGAAGCAAAACAAACCTTACAAGTTGGAAAAGCAAAATCAAACAGTGTATGGAGTCTCAGGCTGACAGTGAGTGAGAAATGCAGAATTCCAGACTGTTTCCAATCTAAGTCTACATTAGAACACCTAATTTACTATTCCCATGAGGCCAAGGTGGTCTCCTGCTACAATACAGACACTTGTTTGTTTGTTTATTTGTTTCTTTCTGAGGTAAGGTTTCCCTGTGGAGGCTGGCTGTCCTGGAATTTGCTCTGTAGACCAGGCTAGCCTCTGCCCCCCATGTGCTGGATTAAAGTCATGAGTCACCACTGCTCAGCCCAGAGACAGACTTTATAAAGGCAACAGAACATCTGCCCATGCAACTTCAAAAAGTAAATTTATACCTCAAACTAAAACAGCTAAGATACAGGTGAATGCAAAAATATTTTATGTAATGAAAAGTAGCAAAGACCTTCTCAAAATCTAGCTCTTTGCCTAAAGCAGAATTGTACACAGAGACCAACAGCTATTTAAAAAATGTTCTCAATGAGTAAAATTTACTTAATGACTGTATGTCTTAATTTTACTTTATACATGGTTTGTAAAGTGTAATCACCCAATTCAAAATACTTCATATTTCTGAACTGAAACAGGAGCATTTGGCAATGCTACATAAAATGTATTGCCCAGCAGACTTGGTGGTGCATACCTGTAATCCTAGCACTTGGGATTCCTGCTACAGCATGAAGATTAGAGTGTGCTCAAAGCCAGCCTGGGTTACACAGTGAATTCTAGGCTAGCCTGAGCTATAATGTAAGACTCTGTGTCTCAATTCTCTGGCATGAGTTCAGCTCATAATATACAAAATCATATTACAAAGGGTCTGGTGGCTAATCTAGGTTGTCAATTGGACACAACAGAGAAGATGGACCCTCAACTGAGGAATTGCTTTCATCAGATAGGCCTATGGGCATGTCTGTGGGGCATTTTCCTGATTGCTAATTGATATAGGAGGGCCCAGCCCTCGGTGGACAGTACTATTCCAAAGCAGGTGGAAAGAAAGGCAGCTGGAAGTGAGCCCTGGAACAGGCCAGTAAACAGCATTCCTGTGTGACTCCTTCCATGAGCTCCTGCCCTGGCTTCCCTGGAAGATGGACTGTAACCTATAAGCTAAAATAAGCCTTTTCCTCCCCAAACTGTTTTTGGCCACAGTATTTAATCATAGCAACAGAAACCAAACGAGAACAAGCAGATAAAAGCAAATCCTAAACTTTGAGAAAAATAGCTTGTTACCAAAAGATCACATTTGGTTTTAAAACAGTGAGGTTTTTCTGATTTGTTTCTTTTGAGACAGGATCTCACGTAGCCCAGGCTGGAGTTAAACTCCTGATCCTAGCCAGGCAGTGGTGGCGCAGGCCTTTAATCCCAGCACTTGGGAGGCAGAAGCAGGCAGATCTCTCTGAGTTTGAGGGCAGCCTGGGCTACAGAGTGAGTTCCAGGACAGCCAAGGCTACACAGAGAAATCCTGTCTCTAAAAATCAAATTAAAAAAACAAACAAATGAACTCCTGATTTTCCTGCTTTCATCTCCTGAGTGCTGGGATTACAGGAATGTACCACCACACACAGTTTATGAGCTACTTGAGATACAACTCAGAGCTTCACTCATGCTAGGCAAGCACTCTACCAACCAAGCCACACCCCTTGCCCAACAATAAGCTTTGATATGCAAAAGTCATGCAACACAAAATATCCTTAATGCCACTGTTTTAAATATTCTCTTCTCAACATTGGAAAGGAATAAAAACGAGCAAGCCAACGGATGTTCCTGTTACCATAGGTTCTGTCCTTGCTTGGGCACCGTGGTCTCCACAGCAGCTTCTAGTGCTGATCCATGGTGTGCATTCACACTTGCATTTTTGCCTAAGTTTGCTTTCTTACCTAAGGAAAATGCAAATGTTAAGTCTAATATATTAAAAACCCAACTCCTTGTTATAAAACTAAGCAGACTCCATGCCCAGCCCAACAATATACAGATGATGCCTATTAATCACAGAACATGTTTTTAATTACTAAACTGTTAAATTTTAATTAATAAAATTTAGGAAATATCTAAAACACTCCTATTCCCAGATCCACAAGTATTCATGTTATATAAGACCATTACATAATATGCAAAGTTATAGTATGAGGAAAAATGAAATTCCAAACCCTCAGAAAATATCTGCTTGTTAAAAAAATGTTTTAAGGCCGGTCGGTGGTGGCTCACACCTTTAATCCCAGCACTTGGGAGGCAGAGGCAGGCGGATCTCTGTGAGTTCAAGGCCAGCCTGGGCTACCGAGTGAGTTCCAGGAAAGGCACCAAAGCTACACAGAGAAACCCTGTCTCGAAAAACAGACAAACAAAAACAAAAGAAAATGCTTTAAAACAGTATATATAGTATGCATGGTCCCCAACTCTAATAGTGACACCCAGTTCCTATTGGAAACTCTATTTTCAAGTCCTTTCCAGGGCTGGCATTTCAGCACGGTACTCTTATATTTTTACAATGCTAGGCAGCCACGCCTCCACCAGGGTAAACAGCTGGCACTGTACACTGCAATTAGCAGCTATGGGGCTAAACTACACTTCTGGTAGGGTAGGTGCATGCATTCAATACACAGTACATTAAGGTTTTAATGGGATTATCAGACACAACTCTCAGAGGTTGAGAACATTAAAACTTAGACAAACTGATCTTTCAGGGCAGTGGGGGCGCACGCCTTTAATCCCAACACTCAGAGGCAGAGAAGGTGGATCTCTGTTGAGTCTGAGGCCAGCCTGCCTGGTCTACAGAGTTCCAAGACAGCCTGAGCTACA
>LZPO01117005.1:313096-324050 GCA_001675575.1 Neotoma lepida | reverse complement strand
CAAATAAAGAAATTGTCCCTTTTGCAAGATGTGGTGGCTCAGCCTTTAATTCCAGCACTTGGGAGGCAGAAGCAGGGAGATCTCTATGAGCTCCAAGCCAGCAACTTCTAGGCTACATATTGAGACCCAGTCTCAAAAAAAAAAAGTTACTAATTAAATTAGAATAAATTTTCAAAAATCCACTAGGGGCCAGAGAGATGGCCCAGCAGGTAAAGGTGTCTGCCACCAGGCCTGCAGACTTGAGTTCAAGTCCCAGGACCAACGTGGTAAAGAGAACCAACTCCTACAAGGTGTCCTCTTAAACGTAATCTACAAAAACTCCACTAAAATGCTCTCAATAAGCTTCTGAAACACTTGTGTCAAACAGCCCCACACCCTGTTGGAAATACTTCCAAATCTGAAGATTTTGACTTCAGTCAGCTGCTCTCTAGTTCAACTGCTCACTTATTTGTGAAGTACACCAAAACCAGAATTCTCTGCAAGGTGATATAATCTATAATTAAAGTAATTTACAAGCGAGGCAGTGGTGGCATAGGCCTTTAATCCCAGCACTTGGAAGGCAGAGGCAGGCGGATCTCTGAGTTCGAGGCAAGCCTGCTCTACAGAGTGAGTTCCAGAACAGTGAGGGCTACACAAAGAAACCCTGTCTTGAAAAACCAAAACTTAAAAAAAAAATAAAGTAAAATAAAAATTCACCATGAAAAAGCCTTAATGTTTTTGGCTACATAAAGAAATCAGTGGTTTTCTTATTAATAACTCTATGAGTATTAAACTCGCATTAGGAGTGTCTCTGAAGTTATTAAAACACAATGGCTCTTACCAGGGAGAGGAGCTGCCTGCCAGAGGACATGTGCAGGGTTTAGAGACATTTGGACACGGCTGCTGACATCTAGAGGGCGGAGGCGGAGATGCTGCCAAACTTCCTATCAAGGCCCATAGGACGTTTTCTAACTACAAAGAAATCACCTAACCCAAGCATCTTCTAATATGAAAGTTTCTTTCTTTTTGAATATATTCAACACCTATACACACAATTGAAGAAAGAATAGTCTATCCAGAAGAGCACACTTACATTTATTTTATTAATTAATGTACCTGATAATGAGCATTCAGATGAAAATTATCAGTGACTCTTCATGACTCTTCTAAATCACCCACTTATTTATTTATTGGAGTCAGGGTGGCTCACAAGTACCTGGACCTCAGAGGATACCAGGCCTGTAAACATGTGGTGCACAGACACTCAAAGGCAAAACAGCCAGACATTTAAAAAAAAAAATTCCATGCCCACTCCTGTCAACTTTTTTTTTTAAAAGTATTTTTATTTCAAAAAGGAATAAAAATCAGGCAAGATGTTGCACACCTGTAATCCCAGAAACTTAAAGGTAGAGGCAGGAGAACCAAGAGTTCAAGGTTGTCCTAGGATACAGAAAAGACTCCAAAGCCAGGGCTCAGGGGCTAAGAGCACTGGCTGCTCTTCTGTAGGACCAGAGTTTCTGTAGGACCAGAGTTTAAATCCCAGAACCTACATATAAGGCACCTAACATATCTGTAACTCTAGTTCCAGAGCATCTAATGCCCTCTTCTGACTTTCACTGGCACCAAATGTACATGGCACCTCCTTGTACATACATGCAAGCAAAACACACATGCTTATGAAATCTTTTTTCTTCTTCTTCGAGACAGGGTTTCTCTGTGTAGCCCTCCCTGCCTGTCTTGGAACAACTTGCTCTATAGACTAGGCTGGCCTCAAATTCACAGATTCACTTGCCTCTGCCTCCTGAATGCTGGGATTTAAGGCCCGGGCCATCACCACCTGGCATATTTATTAAATCTTAATAAAAAAAAGTCTTCAAAACCATCCTAGTTATAAGATCCCAAGCAGGTGGTAGTCTCCCTGTTCTGTCCCATTCAGCTCCTGGCAGCAATCCCTCTGTTTCAGCCTTCCAAAGAACTACAACTACAGACTCACATCTTTGTGCCTTAGTCAACCTGTACCCACCCACAGGTTTTGAGACAGGGGTATATTATGTAGTCCAGGTTGATCTCAAAATCACAACCCTCCTGCCTCAGGGTCCTAAGAGCTGAGACTACCTTCACAACAATCAGTCACTTACGTAAAATTAAATATTGCCTATTTTCTCCTTACCAGAATCACAATGAAGTGATATTCAGGAGATGGTCTATTTTGCTGTCAAACCCCCAGCACACCTAAATTTGCCATGCATAATACATGTTTCATAATTAATTTTAAAAGCAGAGAAAGAGGGCACATAACTGTTTACTTGGTCTCCTACCTCAATTCTAGGCTTGACACCTCTACAGACATTTCTGGTTTTTTTGTTTTTGTTTTTTTTGGTTTTTCAAGACAAGGTTTCTCTGTGTAGCTTGGGAGCCTGCCCTGGAACTCACTCTGTAGCCCAGGCTGGCCTCAAACTTACAGAGATCTACATGAATGCTGAGATTAAAGCAAAGGCATGCACCACCACCTCCTGGCTTTACAGACATTTCTAAGATACAGAATCTGGAAACTATTTGTGTAAAATCTCTACCCACATGCACCAGCTCTTCTTCTCTCATTTTGCTAGGAACAAACAGGGCTACTAGGTTCTCTCCTCTCTACACGCTCATCTTCTCCAAGTTGAGTCGGGAGCTAGGGTGGTAATGAAGAAAACACGCACCCTGGCTAGGTGACAATAAAGGCAGTCCTCAGTGTGGGTGAAGTGCACATCTGCAATCCTGGCCCTCAGAGGCTGAGGCCAGAGGATTAATAGTTCTAGGATAGCCTCAACTATAGAGCAAGACACTGTTTCAAACAAAAAATGTTTCATCTTTACAAGAGGAAGGGCCAAGTACATTCAATAGAAACAGCACTTCAAATTTACATCTTTTTCCAAGACAGCAATGTGCAAGCACTGTTTCTTGAGCAATGGTGTAGTCACAGTTCCCGGAAGTCACACACTCACAAAGGAAAACCAGTACTCCACAGTATTTTGTGCTGCTCCATACTTCAGACTTCATGTATTTTGGACATCAACACTTCCCACTGTGACAGGCTGATACCATACTAAGTCAACAGGCTCTGCAGCAGATATACTTACTGCGGGGACAGTAATCCTCATCAGGTGAATTGTTGTGGTCTCTGCGGTGATGCTTGAAGCGGTAATCAATGCTGTTATGAACCCAGCCCTTTTCAATGAATAATCCTGGGACTTCATTGGAGAAGAGCCAGTATCTACAAGGCACAACCAGCCCTTAATTAATAACATCCATGATAAGTGAGACAGTGGACAAGGAGCACGAATCACAGCTGGCAGTGCCTTCCTCACTATCTGACACAGATAAGTGGTAAAGAAAAGATAACAAAGATGCCTTGGCATCTGGAACTCATCTAACACCTGTGTCATTTCTGTAACATGTATTCTCTATCTTTAGGTTTTACACAATGCATGAATTTAAAATATTTACTTAAAAAAATGATTTTATGTGTGTCAGTGTTTTGCCTTCATGTACATATGTGTGAATAGTGCCCCACTGGGATCAGAGAGGGTGTCTGATCCCCTGGAACTAGTTACAAATGCTTGTGAGTCACCATGTGAGTGCTGAGATCCAAACCTAGGTCCTCTATAAGAGCAGTACCTGCTCTTAATCACTGAACCATCTCTGCAGCCCCAAAATATTAAACCATTTTAAAAGAAATATTTGGATTACAGTTCATCTGTCTGTTATTTAAATTTCCTATCTATGGTACCTTCCAGGACCAGAGGAGACTCCCCCTCAACCCCCAGCACTAACAATAGAACCCAAGGATTATGCAAGAGCTCTGCCACAAGTTATCAACGAGCCTGGGAGATTGTCTTTACCTAACTTTGTAAAGCTAGCATCTGGCACTAGTAATAGTTAATAAAGGAACAATAGGCAATCGTGCCTAGAAACAGAAGTGGAAAACTGAACAGAACAGTCCATTTCTAGCACCTCAGCTAGCTTCCTAGCTCGGAACAACTATGACCATCCAGAAGACACAGAAATTAAGTCGAGTATCTTGCCTGTTATGGTTGCGGTCTGTACCAATAGGCGTCCTGCGGAGGACAAGTTTTGCCTTGGCAATCCCTTCCTGGAAAGCCTTCTCAGCAGCCGCCTTATGCTTCCTCATTCGTTCCTCTTCAGCTTCCCGTTCCAATCTCACTGGTAAAGATTAAAAACCAGAAAGTGTCTGTATGAAGTACATGTTTACTGGACCTCCCTTTCTTCCTTTGCCATCTAAGGTGGAACTCTATGATCCTCCTACAGTCCTTACATCTTCACAAGGTCACACCCTTCACTGCCACAGGATCCCTAGACAGGGATGAATTAAAAAGAAAATATTTCAGTCAAGCTGGATGTGGTGGCGCCTGCCTTTTATTCTATAGGAGGCAAGTAATCTCTGTGAGCTCAAGGCTTTCCTGGTCTACAGAGGGAGTTCCAGAACAGCCAGAGCTACACAGACAAACTCTGTCTTGAAAAACCAACACTCCGACCCCTCAAAAGAAATATTTTGGTCCAGAAAAACCTGACAGCAATCTGTCTTTAATATGTATGTATGTATTTATTTATTTATTTACAGACAGGGTCTCTCTATGTAGCTCTAGCTGGCCTGAAACTTGCTATATAGGTCAGGTTGGCCTTCAACTCAGAGGTTTGCCTACTTCTGCTTACTGAGTGCTGGGATTAAGGGTGTGTGCCACCATGCCCATTGCCTTAATGTGACTGACAGAAAAAAGAAAAAACAAAACAAACAAACAAGAAAGTAAGGGCAGGGAAAGGGAGGCAGTAATTATTGTAGAACTGGGAGTATAGTTCCATGGTAGTGTTTGCCTAGCACTCAAATCCAAAGGACATACACACAATACTGCACCAACTAACACTTGGCTAATCAGAAAGTAGATGCTTTTGTTTCTCAGACAGGATCTTACTGTGTATCCCTGGTTGATCTAAACTCAGGGAGATCTTATTCTTGAGTGTGGAAATTCAATGTGTGGGCCACTGTGCCTGTTCCCTCCCCATCTCCCTTATTTGGTTTTTCCAGACAGGGTTTCTCTGTGTAGCTCTGACTGTCCTGGAACTCAGTATTTATACCAAGCTGGCCTAGAACTCACAGATCTGCCTGGGTTTAAACTTAAACCCCTGGGTTTAAAGGCGTGTAGCACTACCACCATACTACTTTTCTTTTTTCTTTAAAATAAAGCTATTACTTGGGGGCTGGAGAAATGATTCCGAGGTTGGGAGCAGTTCCTGCTCTGGCAGAGGGCCCCGGCTCACTTTTCAGCACACCCACACGGCAGCTCACAACCATAAGTAACTCAAGTTCTAGGGGCACCAGGAAGACATACGGTACACATATATACATAAAGACAAAGCACTTATGAACATATAAAACAAAAAGTAATGCAAGAATTAATGTTATTACTTCATATGATGGAGGAAAAATCATGGGTTGGATGAGTTGAGACAGAGTCTCATATAGCCCAGGCTGGCCTCCAAACTTGATTGACATGTGGAATTTTGTTCAATAAAAACAGTCCATTGGCCGGGGAGTGGTGGTGCACGCCTTTAATCCCAGGACTTGGGAGGCAAATGCAGGTGGATTTCTGTGAGTTCAAGGCCAACAAATCAAGTTCCAAGACAGCCAGAGCTGTTACAGAGAAACCCTGTCCTGAAAAAAACCAAAACCAACCAAACAAAAACAACAACCAATAAACAAAGCCAAAAACAAACAAAACAGTCCTTCAATCTAGCCTTTAAGTTTTTCCCTGTCAAATTCTACTACTATAATGTTCAGAAGACTGCTATTTACAATGTCACAATGCTTACGTTACACCCTCTCTGATGATCATATCTACAACATGGGGAGAATATAGAAGTGCATTTGTCAACAGATAGGATTTTAAAAAAATAAAGTAAAAATCTATTTATTTAAAATTTAACATAGATTTTTAAAATTAGCTCAGTATGGTAGCACATGAATTTAATCCCAGCATTTGGGAGGCAGAGCCAGGAAGATCTCTGAGCTCCAGGCAAGCCAGGGGAACACAGTAAGATATTGCCTCAACAAAACTAAACAACATGGAGAAGCTTGGGCTAGTGGTTAGTGGTAGAGAGCTTGCCTGGCACATTCGAAACCCTCAATTTAATCCCTGGAACCACAAAAATTTATTTATACGATCAAGTATAAAATTTGTGGCCTTTAATAAAGTTTTCTAGACTGGTTAACTGTATAATTACAGCAGTTACAGAAGAGATAAATACAAAAGTAATGTTAAAGACAGAGCTGATGAAGACATGGAAAAATCAAAACCCTCACCCTGATAATAAGAATGTAAAACTGTATAGCCAATTTGTAAATGGCCTGGGAACACCTCAAACAGTTAAACATGGCTACAGAACTCAGAAATTTCATTCCGAGGCATATATCTCAAAGGCACTATGTCTAGACAAATCCTTTGCAGAGATGCCGACAGCGGCATTATTAGTAACAGCTAAATGATGCAGGCAACCTACCTGTCCACTGACTGGTAAACAGTGAACCTTGTTATTGAAACCATTCCAAATGAAAGAAATACAACATTAAAGGCTGTAGATAATATGATTTTATTACTTTTAAAGATTTATTTTTTACTATGTGTACGCATGTCTGTACATGTGAATGCAGTTGTCCAAGGAGGCCAGAAGATGGTGTTAGATCCCCCAGAGCTAGAATTACAGGCAGCTGTAATACTTGATGTGGGTGCTGGGAACACAACTTGTATCTTCTCAAAGGGCAGTATGCTCTCTTAACCACTGAACAATCTCTCCAACCCCATGATTCTATTTAAAAAAAAAAAAAATTTTTTTTTATCCTGTGTGTGTGAAGGTCAGAGGACAACTTGTGGGAGTCAGTTCTCTCTTTCTGCTATGTGGGTCCCAGGATCAAATTCAGATTGCTAGTCATGGTAGCAACTGGCACTGAATTAATTTACATGCCCATATGAGACTATTTGAATGAAATGTACAGAACACATAAAGCCAGAGACAGATGAGTAGTGGTCAGGGGCTAAGAGCAAGGGATGACTTTCAAGACTCCTGGGATTGTCTTTTATGTCCTGGCTTCTTCCAAGTAATGCACTGCTTTACAGCTACAGCACAGAGGAACCTCTCACAAAGATGCTCTTGTGTGTGTATGCAATCCCAGGGCAGACGGGTTTCCTTGAGTTTCAAGGCCAACCTGCTGCAAAACACTGTTTACATATGGTTATTATTACCTGGTTTACTACCATCTCCAGGCCCCCCATCCATCCATCCATCCATCCATCCATCCATCCATCCATCCATCCATCCATCTAGTAAGTATTATGGGTGCCTGCATGTATGTCTATACACCACTTGCATGATTGTGCAGGCAAGAAGAGGGGGTTGGATCCTCTGGAATTAGTTGTGAGCCTCCATGTAGGTGCTGGAAATTGAGCCCAGATCCTCTGAAAGAACAGCCAGTGCTCTTAACTGCTGAGCCATCTCCCCAGCACACACACACACAATTATATGGCAAGTGCACAAAGCCACTCATCTATCTAAGCATGGAAGCTCATGCCTATAGTCTTGACACTGAGGAAGGAGGATGAATGTAAGGCCAACCTAAGCTACACAGTAAGTTTCAGGAAAGTCTGAGCTAATAATAAGAGCTTGTCTCAAAACTACAAGAAAAAAAATATCATAGAGAGTACTAGGTTACTACAAATAAAACAAGTTATTAGTTATGACAGGTGCCCTACCATTATTCTAATACTTTCTGTTCTCCTACCCATGAAAGGGCTTTCCCGACCCTGTCAGGGCAAATTTTACCTTTGGTTTCTCTCTCTTGGATCTCCCGCTTCCTCTTAGCTTGCATGCTAAGCAGCCTTCTGCTCTTGACAGCGCTAATCATGTCATCTGCTTCCATTTCGACCTGGTGTTCAATCTTCACAATTTCTTTTTTCCTGTCCATTTTGCCTAGCCCATTCTCCTCTTTGCCATTTTCTTTATTTCTGGCTTCCATCTCCTTCCGCTTTTGTTTTTCTGCTCTCTTCTTATCATTCTCCTCCTTCAGCACAGCAAGCCGCTCCTTCCACAACTCTGCAGACATCTGCTGTCTTGTCTCCATATGGTCTTGCACAGAGTACGTCATGAGGATCCGGTGGCACAGGGCTGTCAAAATCCGTAGCTTCTCCTCTGAGGTCAGCTCAAAGAATTCTGAGGTCTCGAGCTTCTCTAGGAACTCATCTTGGACCTCGTTATCCTCAAATGGTGTGGAATCTTTATTGTCATCTGTTTCCGAGCCCTCACTGTCCTCCTGGACATCACACCTGCGCAAGCAGAGCCGGACCAGCTCTGAGACAGAATGCAGAGTGAGGGGGATTTCTGACAGCTTCATCCCCAGTTCTCCATAGTCTTCTGCAATTTCATCCTGAAGTAAGGTCTGTAACAGAATGACCAGCACTCTGTTCAAGTACAAAAACCCACCTTTATCTGCACTCAGTGCTTCCATTAGGGACACAGCAGTGATGGGGTACTGCGCATCAGGCAAGAGCAACCCAGAGTAACAGCTCAGGAACTCCACCACCAGGGCCACATCCCCAAAAAGGGTGTTGGGCAGCCCTTCAGGGGTATCTACCAGCCTGAATGCTGGGAGGTTTCTGCCACCTAACTCCTGGTCCTCATATCGCTTCTGCTTTTCTAACTTCTCCAGCATTTCTTTCTCTCTCCGTTCTTTGGCTTTTTCCCGCAACCTCTCCTTCAGCTCCTGTCGCTTCTTTTTCAAATATTCCTTCCGCTGCTCTTCAGACATTGAGGCCCACCTCTTTCTATGTTCCAGGAGCTCGTAGCGTTTCTGCACAAGAGTCCGCAGCTCTTCTGGAAGACGGGCTCTATCTTCATTGGAGAGGATACGAGCTGTTTTGGAGATAACGCAGGACAGGGCACTCTTCTTGTCCTCTTTGTCTTTATTTTCTTTGTAATAGGCAATCAGGTGCAGGGCGGCAGGAGGCAGGTGTTTATGAGGTTTCCCAGAGGACCTTGGCACACCCCCAGAACTCCGTGGGGCTCGAGTCATCTTCTGAGTCCCTTTGGCCATATCCAACAAAGTCATCTGTTTCATTTTGGTCTTGGGAGTCTTCACACCCTTGCTGGGTGATTTGGAACTGCCTGTGGACTTCTGTCCATTCAGGATGCCTTTGCTTCTGCCCCTGGCCTTCAAAGGTTTGTCATTGTGCTTCCCTGGCTTCTTGGTGGCTGGGCCTTTCTTAGGAATGTGGAAGCTATGGAGCTTGTTGGGGGACATGATTTTCATTACCTCTTCCAAATGCTCTTCTGGAGACTTGGAATTCTTTGAGTTCTTCACTTTGAGTGGTGGGCCATTTAATGACTTCTCTAAGTGCACATGGCACCACAGCTTAGGGTTGAGAGGGGAACTCAGAGAAGAATTGTCTCTTTTAGGTTTCTTTGAGGGCTTCCTGTCTGGAGATCCAGTAGTCCTCCTCTTGGTAGAGGGGTTGAGAGTCATGTACTAAAATTTCAGAACAGAAGCAAAATGACTTTCAAAAATTAAGTGTAACAAGCAATATTTAAGCACTGTAACTGTGCTCTTCTCCACTAGACAAGTAAAGCTACACATCCAGGGCTATGACACAGTGAGACTGTGTCTCAAAACAAAACTACACTCTACTGATGGGGTGGAGGATACCTGTGACCCCAAAACTTAGGCAGTGGAAGCAAGAGAATCAGAAGTTTGAGGTCTATCTTTATCACATACCAGGTATGAGGTCAGCTTGACTCACATTAGACTCTGTCTCAATATCCCCCATCCCTCAGACTGTGCACTGTGGAGCTGTACAGTTCAGTGACAGGATGCTTTTCTAATTTATATGAGAACCTGGGCTCCACCCTGAGCTCTACAACAAAAGCCCATCATCCTTTGATATTAGATGCTTTACACAGCTAGCTCTGTTTTTAGATATGCATTAGTGGTTCTCAAATATTTTAATGAAATCTATGCACTATCTCCAGCTGTAACAACACATAAAAACTATGCCTACAATTTCCAAAGTCTATCAATGAGCCCCAGATTAGGAAATAACTGATCCAGAAAACAGCAGCATCTCAAGACTTTAAGAAGTACTACTCTAGACGAGGGGAAGACTGGAAGGAGAGAAGTGGGGGGAGCACCAGCCTAGAATCCCCCAGTGAGGGGCTGGGGTGTGGCTCAGTGGTAGAGCACCTGTCTAGAATCCCCCAGTGAGGGGCTGGGGTGTGGCTCAGTGGTAGAGCACCTGCCTAGAATCCCCCAGTGAGTGGTGGGGTGTGGCTCAATGTAGTTTACTTGCCTAACATTAAAAGCCTGTATTTCATCCCTGAAAATGGGGGGTTGGGAGTAGTCCTGTTCTTGAAATGAAGAGTTAGATCTTTATCCTTGAATTTTATGTTTCAGCTTCAATAGTTTGTGCTTTAAGTAGAATATACTATCTAAATACATTTGTCTCAACCCAGAGGCATAAGTTACTGTGAAAATGTAAGTATGCAGAGTGATAACAACACTGTTCAGATAAAGAATCCTCCTGACCTTGGCTCCTGGTTTCTCAAACTCTTTTTTGGCCTCTCCCATGACAAGAAAACTCACTTCTATGAATACATGAACTACAAGCTATTACAGATAATTTCTCATTTATTTTATACAGTTCTTATTCATCCTGTGTGCTGGGGGTTGACATGCACATTCCATGGTGGATGTGTGGAGGTCAGAAGAAAATGCGAAGGAGTAGTTGGGCCTCTTGCCATAGGGACTNGATTCAGATGGTCAGCCCTGGCCACAAGTATCTTTACCTACTGAGCTCTACTGCCAGCCCCAACTGCTTATAGTATTTGAATGCCCCCGATTCCTTCTCTCTGGCACCCTAGTCTACAATCCTCC
>LZPO01117005.1:284852-302118 GCA_001675575.1 Neotoma lepida | reverse complement strand
GGAAGATGAAAGGAACTCCAGTTTTCTTCACCACCCTGGTGAGGAACAGTCTGATTATCTCACCACCCTGGTGAGGAACAGTCTGATTATTTAGGGGTTCAGTGACTCTTCGAATCATAATGAATACAATCACACCTATACAGAAACCTACTTACGTATGTGGTTGCTAAAGAATGCTAGATTTCTGTGTAACAAATGAGCACAGTCTCAACTCAGAAGCAAGGCTAACATCATACATACTAATACTCTCTCTCCTGCCTTCATCCTCTTTGACTATTGTCTCCTTCTTCTGGTGGTCCTGAGCCATTTGACTGGAATTCTCTTTGTCACTTGATGGAGAATCACAGGACCCATCAGATTTCTTCTCAGCAGCCTCTTCATCAACTTTCTCCAAAGGATGAATCTTCACAATCTTTACCTTGAGCATTTTCTCCTTTCCAACCTATACAAGTGGGAGAGAAAATTAAGAGACACTTAGTAAATCAATAGAACTAGAAATCTAAAGAAATAGAAAACATGACCCAGTATATATGCCTAATGTGGTGATTTGCATGAGAAAGGCCCCCATAGGCTCATATATTTGGACACTTAGTCACCAGGGAGTGGCACTGTTTGAAAGGATTAGAAGGTAGGGCCTCATTAGAAGTGTGTCACTAGGGGGTGGGCTTTGAGGTTTCAAAAGTCCAAGCTAGTCCCAGTATGTCTGTCTGTCTGTCTCTGCCTGTGGATCAGGATGTAACTCTCAGCTACTGTCCCATGCCACATGTTCCTCCATGCTTCCTACCATGACGACAATGAACTAAGCCTCTGAAACTGTAAGCAAGTCCTCAATTAAATGCTTTCTTTTATAAGAGTTACTTTAGGTTGGGTAGTGGTACGCACACCTTAAATCCCAGCACTCGGGAGCAGACACAGGCGGATCTTTGTGCGTTTGAGGTCAGCCTGGTTCACACAAAGCTTCCAGGACAGCCTAAGCTATAGTGAAACCATGTCTCGAAAAACAAACAAACAAACAAACAAAAAGTTACTTTAATCATAGTGCCTCTTCACAGCAATAGAACAGTGACTAAGACACCTAGCAAACAAAAATTCATGAAAACTCTAAAGTATCCAGGCATAGTAAACTTTGTTTCTCAGATTTCTAGGCCTAAATAAAGCATCTTAACAAATAAAATGAGCCTAACAAGTATCATATGTCTTGGAAGGGTGGGGAAGGATTGCTTTGAGTTCAAAGCCTGTCTGCAATACCAGTTAACTCCAGGGCAGCCTGGGCTTCAAAGACAGGGTTTCAAAAATCAACTATCCAGTGGTTCTCAACCTTTCTAATGCTGTGACACCTCATCTTGTGGTGATACCTCATCTTGTGGTGACCCCAAACATAAAGTTATTTCATTGCTACTTCATAACTGTAATTTTGCTGCTGTTATGAATCATAGATATCTGATATGCAGGATATATGGTTGTGACTTACAGGTTGAGAACCACTGAACTAAACAAACAAATGATATGGTACAAAAATATCAAGCCAATCTATAACCCCCAGGAGGCTAACGCAGGAAGATCAGGACCTCTCCAGCATCTCCTACACAGTGAGTTCACATCAGCCTGGGCTACACAGCAAGGCCGTTTCAACAACAACAGAAAATTTTAAAACAGAATAAAATGGAGGGCTGGCAAGATGGCTTGGCAGTTAAGAGCACTTACCTGCTCTTGCAGAGGACAGGGCTTTGAGTCCCAGCACCCACATGGTGCTCACAACTATCTGTAACCCCCGTTCTAGGGGATCTAACAGGCATGTATTTGGTACACATACATTCATGCAGGCAAAACATTCATACACATAAAGTAAAATAAATCTTAAATAAATGATAATATTTTATCGCATAATTCATGTACTAATGTACTAAGAGCAACTGCAGTGCTAGCCTAAAATGTATGCCAAGTACAGTTCAAGAACTGAGAGAGTCTCACTGTAGACCTGTGCAACCTGGAACTCACCATGTAGAGCAGACTCACCTAACCCTGTGGTAATCCTCCTTTCCTTTTCTCTCGAGTACTAGGATTACAAGTATGTATCATCATACGCAGATAAGAACTTTCGTTTTTCAAAAATAAACTGTATAAATCAATAACCAATCATTACAGAACCCATCTGCTAAAGGACTATCTTCTCTCTACTTAATTACCCTTCGGTGTCTATTACAAATCAGCTGTCTGGTCTATTTTTGAATGTTAGTCTACTGCACTATCTAATTGTCTTACCACAGAAACTGAATTAGCTGGGCATGGTGGCACATGACTGTGATCCCAGAACTCTAGAGGAAGCTGCAGGAGGACCCACACAGGAAAATGCAAGCCTCAACCTACAGATTTACACAACCATCTGGGCCACAATAAAACCCTATCTCAAAAAGACACACAAACAGAGACTGGAGAGAGAGCTCAGTGATTAAATGATTAAAGAGTGCAGGGGACCTAGGATTGGTTCAAAGCACCCACATCAAACTGTTCACACAACCACCTTTGACTCCAGTTCAAGGAGGATCAGACACCTCTGGCATCCATGGACATCTGCATTCACATACTCATACCCACAAAGGTAATTAAAAAGAAATCCTACATACACACACACACACACACACACACACACACACACACACACACACTCGCTCACTCAAAACCAAAACACATTCAATAAAACCAAGTACTTGGGCTAAGCAATTGTGGAATTAAGACAACATTATGACACCTACATCTACCATATACATTTTTTTTTATTTTCGAGACAGGGTTTCTCTGTGTAGCTTTGGCGCCTTTCCTGGAACTCACTCGGTAGCCCAGGCTACCCTCGAACTCAGAGAGATCCGCCTGCTTCTGCCTCCCGAGTGCTGGGATTAAAGGCGTGCACCGCCGCCGCCACCACCCGGGCATATACTATTTTCAATCACACATAAGACAATAAGCATAGGAGCACATATCTATAATACCAGCACTTGGGAGGTGGAGGTGGGAAGATCAGGAGTTGAAAGCCAGCCTTGACTACACAAGTTTGAGGTCAGCCTGAACTAATCACATCCTGTCTCTTATACACATCTAGATGTGTATAAGAGACAGGTCTTAAAGTAACCCACTCTCTCAGAGACTGACAACCACTGTATTTTTTTGTTTTGAATTCAGTAAATGGAATCAAGACTATATTCTTCTGTGATTTCTTTCTGCTATTAAGTATTCCAGGCCCTAACAAATTATCCATTTAACTGCTGATGGATCCTTAGATTATTTCCTCTTTGCACTATTATGAATAATACTAAGGTAGTCCTTTTTTGTAATGCACATTAGTGTTTTACCAATTGAAGTTTCAGGTCCTCTAAAACTGGAGTTAGAGACAGTTGTGAGCTGCCATGTGGGTACTGGGAGCTGAACCCAGGTCCTCTGGAAGAGCAGTCAGTGCTCTTAACCACCGAGCCATCTCTCCAGCCCCCTAAGATGGTTCTTACACAAGTGTCCTGGGGAAGTATTGTGAGGATAAATGTTCAAGATTGAAAGCCCAGTCAAAGGTATATGCATATTCAATTGAATTGGCAATTCCAAATCATTCACCAAAAGAGCTGCAGTGTTCACAATATTGGTGGTGAATGAAGGCTGGCAATATAGCTCAGAGGTAAAGCACCTGCCTAGCATATGCAAGATCCTGAATGCCAGATGCAGTACAGCAACAAGGGAGAAAGAAAAAAGCATGAGCAAAAAGCAATGTACATGAGCAATTCCATTTTCTTACCAAACTTTGGCAGTGGTTCATATTTCCTAATCTCATATATATAAAATAATCTTGACTATGGTTTTGATTTGATTTCTGAAGTACAAATGAGTTTTAACATCTTTTCACAATTAAGAGCATACATATTCCCATATTTCATCCTTTGCATCAAATATTTCTTGTTCCATCTTTGTTTTATTCTCTTACTTTGAGTATTTTACGTTCAGTGCTGAGGAATGGAGTCTAAGGCCTTACTTATGCTAGGCCTATTCCACAGACCCTTGAGGGCAGATTCTAAGCCAGCAGCTATAACTCAACTACATCCCCAGTCCTTCTCCATCTTGCAGATTATGTCCAATGCTTTTCCTTTTGTTACTTTAGTTGTTTTTTGTTTTTCTTCCTTTTGTTGCTTTTAAGTCCAGTCTCTTTCTCCTCTACCTGACTCAGTGTTTACAAGGGCTGTTTTGGGTTTCCAGATTCTAGATCTTGATGAGGTCAGCCACAAAAAGCACAGAGGTAATCAGACATGGGAGAAGTGAGGTGGGTTTATATCTGGTATATTCCCCTGAACAAATCCCAAGCAAGTTAGCTAGAACCTGTCTCTTATACACATCTAGATGTGTATAAGAGACAGCTATTGACCAGGCTGGCCTTGAACTCAATGGATCTGCCTACCTCTGACTCCCGAGCACTGGGATTAAAGGCCTGAGCCACCACTGCCCAACTCATTTCTACTTTCTGAACCCACGGTCTACCTTTGTTTCCTTGAGGTTTGCTTAAAAATGACAATCTCCCCACTGCTCAAGCAACCAGGACTTTTTATGAAGTGTTCTTTGTGCTAGATCAGACTGTTGTCTGACTTCAAAAGTCCCTTTACTAAACTAAATTCAATTACACCATTCAAGTCCACCATCTGTTTTTTGTCAAGATGTGACTGATACCAGGAATGTGATTAGAACTCACTAGCCAGCCAGGTTTATATAGCATGCAATCACAGCATTTAAAGGGAGAGGCATGCAGATCTCTTTGAGTTGGAAGCCAGTCTGTCTACACAGTGAGTTCCAGAACTGGTAAGGCTATATGTAGAGAGACCCTGTCTCAAAAACAACAACTACAAAGACACCGAGCCAGAGAAGTGCTTAAACTTTAAGGATCGCCTAGCATATAGTGACTGTCTCAAAACCAAACCATGCAATAAACAAAACCACTGATAACCTCAGACATTACAAATAAAATAAAATACACAGAATGAGAGTAAATTCATTAAATACATTAATGAAATAAAGTGCAAGCAGACTGAGGTATCAGACAGACATATATGAACTGCATGTTGATCTCATCACTTATTGGCTACTACGGCACACTCTGCCACTGAGCGGACAGACTGCCACTTAAAAAAACCCGACAATCACATTCTCAGTTTGCAAAGATGGGTAGCTATTTAAGCCAACATCTAAGCAATAGCACGCAAAGATAAGAGATTGCTTTATTTTTGTTTCTGGAAACATTTTCTTCTCCTATTTAGAAAAGCATTGCCTGGAGCCACTTCCACTCACTGAAGTTCTCAGTTTTTCTTAATAAATCTATGTTCACACTGGCAAGATGGTTCAATGATAAAGGCATGTGCCAACAGACCTGACAACCTGAGTTGTGCAAGTCAAAAACCAACTCCCACAGGCTGTTCTCTGACCTCCACACATGTACTGTGGTACAGGAGTGCTCATACATATATAAACATCAATGCATAAATAAATAAATATAATGAAAAACTGTGTTAAATAAATCTGTCACATTGCTTAAAAGAAAGAAGGGAAAGAAGAGAAAGCAAGAAAACGTGTGCACGTTCTTCTTCATCTATGATCCCAATACTGGGGAGGCTGAGGCAAGAAGAGGCCCACAACTTAGAGGGCAGCCTGCGCTGCATAGTAAGTTCTGAGCCAGCATGGGATGCAGAGCAACATCCTAAGTCAAAACAACAAAAAAATTAATAAAATAAAATTCTTTCAAAAAGTATTTCATCATTGGGTGGTTGCAGTGCACACCTTTTATCCCAGCACTCAGGAGGCAGAGGCAGGTGATCTGAGTTCAAGGTCAGCCTGTTCTACAGAGTAAACTCCAGGACAGCCAGGGATACACAGAGAAACCTTGTCTCAAAAACAAACAAACAAAACTAAACAAGAATGCAGGCACTTACCTCAAAGTCACACTCCTCTCCCACGGCATATTTGGTCATGATCTCCAGCCAGGCAGAGTCCACTAACTTCTCTAAGGAGGCTGTGTTATGGTGAACCATTTCCAGAACAAGCTTCTCGTACCAGGTAGGGAATTCCTCCTTCAAACTATGTAAATGTTAGGGTTAGCAAGAAAACACAAAAAACTTCACCCAGAGATTCAGTTCAAACTTTTTTTTAAAAAGAGACATTTTAGAGTAATTTTAGGGTAACAGCAAAACAAATACTTCTTTTTAAGAAAAATTTTCATTACTTTACTTTTGTACTTTATTACTCCCTCCCCCCAAAACAAACACTTCTGCAGCAAATACATGCAGAGCACTGGAAAAGAAAAACACACGGGGTGGTGGTGGGGGTGGTGGTGTGGTGTGGTGTGGTGTGTGCACGGCTGAAGAGATGGCTCAGAGGTTAAGAGTACTGACTGCTCTTCCAGAGGTCTTGAGTTCAATTCCCAGCAACCACACGATGGCTGACAACCATCTATAATGAGATCTGGTGCCCTCTTCTGGTGTGCGGGCATACATGCAGACAGAACACATATAAATAAATCTTTAAAAAAGAAAAAAGCACACAGCGGGCTGGGGAGAGGGCTCAGCAGGGAAGAGCATTTGCTGTTCTTAGAGGACCCAACTTCAGTTTCCAGCACACAAATAACAGCTCACAACGTCTGTAACTCCAGTTTTAGGGGATCTGATGCCTCTTCTGACCTCCTTATGTGCCAAGCAAGCATGTGGCGCACATACATGCATGCAGGCAAAATACTCAAATGCACAAGATAAACAAATATAAAAAAAATTGAAAAACAAAGCAAAAACTCGTGCAGCTGGCACTGAACTCAGAGATCTGTCTGCCTCTGCCTCCCTCTGGGAATGCTGGGATTAAAGGTGTGCACTGTCACACTCACCCCATTACTTTGCTTTTGCAGTGCACTTCTTTTCAAGTGCAAATTTATTCCATCCCATCCCTTGATTATGTATGTTTCAAATGCATTTGCTCANGTCTCACAACATCCTATGAGATGTCNAGCATTTTTACTTTACAGATACAANTTTCAGGAAAGGTTACACAGTCAGTTCCTGACTTTA
This sequence comes from Neotoma lepida, assembly GCA_001675575.1. Taxonomy (NCBI): domain Eukaryota; kingdom Metazoa; phylum Chordata; class Mammalia; order Rodentia; family Cricetidae; genus Neotoma; species Neotoma lepida. Next base: position 295,045 of record LZPO01117005.1, on the reverse strand, counting down.
ATCCAAAACCCTAGCAAAGTCAAATAACAAGCTACCACTTTCACTTATTTATCTAGCAAAAAGTGATTGCAACTGTCACATCAAGGATGGCAGTGAACGGCACAAAGTGGCCCTCAGACACTGATAACAGCCTCTAACAGTCCTTTTGAAAGGCAACTAGAGGGATGAAGAGATGGCTCCNTGGTTAAGAGCACTGGCTGCTCTTCCAGGACCCAGCCAGAGTCAATTCCCAGCACCCACATTACTGCTCATAAACATCTAAAACTCNAGTTCAAGAGAATTCTAGCTTCTGAGGGCACTGCACTTACATAGTGTACAGACATACATGCAAGCTAAACACCTATACACAGAAAATAAGGTTAATCTTGAAAAAAGAAAAAAAGCAACTGGATTACACTTATCAAAACTGCTATATATGCAAAGATATTCACAGTTGGATTCCTTTAACAGTAAATAAAAAGCAAACTAAATGGATAACGAGACATGCAATTTCAACCATATCATTTTATACTTATTTGAAGCATTGGAGAGGAGTGGATCAAGTATGGGAACAATCATAGAAATGCCAGTGTTAAGTGTGCTTATTGAGGTACTAGAGACTGAATCCAGGAGCACGTCAAGCAAGTCTTCCAAAGAGCTGCACCTTCAGCTTTGTGTTAGGTTTTGTATTATCCTGCTTCACTCTGTGCTATCCATAGCTACCTAAATAACCAACTAGTGGACCCCGAGTCTCTTATGCACTCTACAAGACAAGAATCTGTCCAGTACCTCTCATCTGGCTTTAAAGTAGAAAATTACCTTTCAACTCTTCCCATGGGCCTCCCGTCCCAGCTTAACCATCCTTCCAAGATGGCTTCAGACTTCTTTAATTCCATAAGGTTTTTCTTGAACCCTACTAAGTCAATGTCTTTCCATTAATTCCCTCAAGTCAATCAAGTTTTAAAACTTCATTGTCTGAGGTTATTTCAGGAGAGAGAAGCTGATGGTGGTGCTCAGATTCTTTTACTCTAGATCCTGTATCTTTTTAAAATAAAACTGGATGGACACTACTTTTTCTTAACCATGCTAGGGATCAAACCAGGGACCCTGAGCATGCTGAGCAAGTATTATTCCACTGAATCACATTCCCCAGAATACTGCCATAATCAGAAAAAAAAGATTTCCTTAACAAACCCCACCCTCGTCTTTTTTAAAATGTATTTTTAGATTTCCTTTTACATGTTATGTTTTGCCTACATGTATATATGTATTATATACATGCCAGATGCCCAGGGAGGTCAGAAAAGGGCATCAGATCCCCTGGGACTGGAGTTATGGATGGTTGTGAACCACCGTGTGGGTGCTGGGAATTGAACCCAGGTATTCTGCAACAAGTACTCTTAACACTGAGCCATCTCATCAGCTCCCTTCTCTTTTTCAGTAATCCGCCATCACTTCTTACACTCTGTTCTTAGTTACCAAATCACATGAAGCACTTCCCAAGTGTATTTTACAGAACTTCTGGCCAATACAGCTTTAGTCTGCTTTTTGCTGCCTTGATATTACTTCTAGATCATATCAGCCCTTTACTTAGAATTATATTTCCAAAGTACTTACAAAGTAAAAAACACCCAAAGGCCTAGTAAAATACCCAGTAAGTGCACACATATAACTACCAGCAAAATGCTACTAAGCAAGAGCACCCAGACGCTACTACAGTACACTAACACAATGTATTCCATTCATGCCCCAAACATTTAAATACAAACACTGCCTTAGGGGTTAGTATTATCCCCACCCAACTTTCTCCACACAGTGAAGATGGTGCCAAAGGGCAAGGCTTCTGCTACTCACAGTTCAGCAACTTCCTGTTCCTCCTCCCAGGCCTCCTTGTGTGTTAGCTGACTGCTTCCAGTGCTCTTACATGTCCAAATGCGCTCGCTGTATCTTTCCAAGCGGGCTTCATACTCTCTGTCAGCAGTGGCTCAGGAAAATAGTCAAGCAACAAAAAACCGACACACACTCAGAAAAGGCCTATCTATAAGGGAAAAAAAAAAAATCCAAGTATCCTTTCTATAATGTAGAGCAAGATAAAATAAGGATGGAATCTGTTTAAGTCATAAATCCAAAGTATGATCATTTACAACAAAATAAAAATACTAGGCCATTTAGTTGCCTCAATGACTGAAGACATCGCTACCGAGCTTGATGACCTGAGTTTGACCCCCAGAATCCATATGGTAGAAGGAAAGAATTAACCCCAACAAGCTGTCCTCTCACCTCCACATGTGAACCATGCACAATAAATAAATTGCTGTAAAAAGAAATTTTAATATTTTGATACAAATGAAATTTCATGAACTCACCAAGGTTTCATTTCACTATTGTTACAGTACTAAAAATTCAAAAGAAAATTATAAAAAGCCAGTCATGGTGGCACATGGCAAAAGGCAAATTAAAATACAAGCCATGGGGTTGGAGAGATGGCTCAGCTGTTAAGAACACTGCCTGCTCTTCAAGAGGACTCAAGTTTAATTCCCAACACCCACATGGCAACTCAACTGTATGTAACTCCAGTTCCAGGGGATCTGACACCCTCATACAGACATACATGCAGGTAAAACATCAATGCACATAAAATAAAAATAAACCATTTAAAGACAAAAATAAAATATAAGTCATGAGGAATAAAGACCTTGTCACACAAGGATCTTTTACTTGTAACTGGCTGGCTGAGAGTGAGTTCCAGCTGGGATGGACAGAGGTGACACAGTGGATGTATGTACGGCACTGTTCTGTTCTCTTCTCCCATCTCACTCAGGAAGTGAGGGAAGCCATAAACCTAAAGCAAATCTGCATGCCTCTCCCTTCCAACTGTTAGAGGCATGCACACCACAGCCAGCAGGAACAAGGATTGAAGGTTAAATGAAACTGTAACACAACTCAGATGGTCACAAAGTTTATTTCACAAGGGCTAGTGAGATGGCGCAGCGGTTAAGAGCACCGACTACTCTTTCAGAGGACCTGAGTTCAATTCCCAGCACCCACATGGCAGCTAACAACTGTCTGTACTTCCAGTTCCAGGGAACTCAACACCCATGGCAAAACACCAATGCACCAGGCACGAATGTGGTACATACACACACATGCAAGTGCAACAACTTATAAAATAAGATAAATAAATCTAAAACAGACTTTAAAAACATCAGTCTACAGTAAGATACGATGACCACATGCCCATTTTTGGGGTAAAGGCAGACTAGTGACTCATTTGCCATCAGCCCTTCTATCTATCTACCTTGGAAACACCTGTTCCTTCCTAAGACTCGAAAAACAAATTCCAGGCTGAGAATGTCACTCAGTGGTAGAGCATCTGCCTCGGCATGCACCAGACTGTCCGTCCAATTCCAGTATCACAAGACAAAATAAGTAAGCCAACTACGTGAACTCCTAAACATGGCTTTGATAGACTATTTCTTCCAGTCTTTCTGTTGGCTCTGATAACACTAACTTCACCAAACCATTAACTAGTTGTTCAGTCTGCCTGAGTGAGATGGGAGAACAGACCAGAATAGTGTGACTTTCCCACCATCCCAACTGGAATTCACTATCAGCCAGCCATACTCAAATTCCAATAGCAAGTACTAGTTTACTTCTGTGCACCAATAGTAACAGATGCTATACAAGAAAACAAACTGAGCTGCAACTAGAGTTAGCTGCCAATCCCAGTATATTCCAAGCAACATGCGTTATCTTGGCTCAAAGTACTTAAAGCCAGTAGTGGCACTCGCCTGTAAGCCCAGCACCTAGGAGGAAGGGGCAGGAAGGTCAGGAGTTCCAGGTCACCCTCAGTTACACAAGGAGTTCGAGACCAACTTGGGCCACAGGAAACCATGTCTCAAAAAACAAAAAACAAAACTAAAAGGGGAGGAGAGGATAACTGTTAAAAGACTATTGAGTCAGGAGCCTCTAAATTCTATTTTAGATTTTAGGTTACCAAAAGAAGTCACTCACTCCCAAGTAACCACTCACAGAAAATGTCAATTGAGGTTTTTGTTTCAGCAACTGCTGTACATGTAATTGAGACAAAATGTCAAAGCAATTCTCAAAAGGTTAAGCAATCTATAACTGATAAGATATTTTCAAATCCTAGACTATGTCATTATGCATTTACTTGTCATGACTTCAAGAACTACTCTTATACAATATGCTGCTCTATTCTCTTTAGCCTAGTAATGTTTCTTTCTTTCAAAAGTACCTGACTGTGGTAGTTTAAATGAGACTGGCCCCCGTTAGGGCTCATATCTGAATGCTTGGTCATTAGGAAGTGGCACTATTTGAGAAGGATTAGGAAGTGTGACCTTGTTGGAGTAGTATGGCCTTGTTGGAGAAAGCGTGTCATTGGGGTTTCAAAATCCCAAGCTAGCCCCGGTGTCTGGCTCTTCCTGCTGCCTGTGGGTCTGGATATAGAACTCTCAAGTTACTCTGCCTGTGTGTCACTATGTTCCCGTCATCCTCCCTACTATGACAATAACGGTCTAAAGCCCTGAAACTGTAAGCAAGCCCCAATTAAATGTGTTCTGTTGTTAAAGTTGCTGTAGTCATGGTGTCTCCTCACAGTAATAGAACACTGACTAAGACACCAACAATCTTTAAAAGTGGCCCAACAACATACGGAGGTTTAAATAGCATAACTAAAGGGGCTGGAGAGCTGGCTCTGTGGTTAAGAGCACCTGTTGCTCTTGCAGAGGACCTAGGTTCAGTTCCCAGAATCCAAACTCACAACCATCTGTAGAATTCCAGGAGACCTGACACTCTCTTCTAACCACAGACACTAAACACGCAGGTAGTGCACATACACACATGCAGGAAAAACACCAATGCACATAAATTAAAAAACAAACAAGAAACCCAAGTAACTAAAGATGGGTGTGGTGGTACATGCTTGCAATTCCAGCATTCTAGAGGTTGGAGCCTGTCACACACACACAAGTATAGTCCTAAGAATACTAATAAAGCCAACTCTCAGATTTGCTTTTTAATTCTATCTTTTCTCTCTTTGAATCATACTGCCAATCAATTAACAACTCTAATCTGGTATAATCTATTATATGAAATTAACTGGGCATTGTCATACACTTGTAATCTCAATACTTGGAAGGTGGAGGCAGGGAAACCACCCCAAGTTCAAAGCCAGCCTGTGCTACACACAGTTTGAAATCAGCATGACAGAAAATAAACCCCATCAAAACTACAACTTTGGGAGATGCAGAGATGATTAAGAGCAGTAGCTGTTCTTCCAGAGGGCCTGGGTTTTATTCCCAGAACCCACATAACAGCTCACAACCATCCCTAACTCCAGTTTCCAGGGATCTGTACCCCTCTTCTGGCCTCTGAGGGTACTAGGCACACGCAGGCAAAACACCCACACATATAAAATAATTATATTTTAATTTTTAAAGATTTATTCAGAGCCTGGTGTGATGGTGCATGCCTTTAATCCCAGCACTGGGGAGGCAGAGGCAGGCTGATCTCTGTGAGTTCCAGGCCAGCCTGATCTACAAAGTGAATATCAGGATAGCCAAGGCTGTTACACAGAGAAATCCTTTCTTGAAAAACAAAAACAAAAAAACAAAAAAAAGATTTATTCAAAACTATAACCTAATTCCATTTACAGTTACCAACTCTTCAAACATGTTCTGCTCAGTCTGTTTAAGAGCCAGATAAACTGTACAAGTAATAACAGTCTCTCATTAAGCCATCTAAGAGTTCTTGTAACATACCACAAAACTCCTAAGACAATTGTTTCTAAAATTCAGCAAAATGACAACTGATGCACACAACAAAAGTATGAGTCTACAGCAGGTTGTTGGTAGCTCAAGCTCCTGCTTAAAACCCAGTTTTACTTAATAGACCATCCTATGGCCAAATAATACCAAAAACTGCTGGCTGGGCATAGAGATGTACACCTGCAGTTCCACCTGTCAGGAGGCTAAGGCTGGAGGGGGATTGCCTAAAGTTCCAGGCCAGCCAGAGCTAAATAAGACATATACAACCAAAGTAAAAACCAAGTAGAAGCCAGCCTGGATTTCATTAAGTCAGATTATAACTCAAAAAACAAAACAGGGTTTGGAGGGTTGGACATGTGGCCCACGGCTTTAGTTCCAGCACCCAGCAGGCAGAAGCAGGCAGATCTCTGTGAGTTTGAGGCCAGCCTGGTCCACACAGTGAGTTCCAGGACAGTCAAGGCTACATAGTAAGACCCTGTTTCAAAACAAACAAACAAGGCTGGAGAAATGACTCAACGATTAAGAGCACTGACTGCTCTTCCAGAGGACCCGGGTTCAATTCGCAGCACCCACATGGCAGCTCGAAAATGTCTGTAACTATAGTCCCAGGGGATCCCACTCTTTCTTCAGACCTCCATGAGTACCAGGAACACACTTAGTGTGATTCATTTATACAGATACTCAGACACATAAAATAAATCCAAAAGCAACATCAACAAAAATATATACCAAACCTGATTCTAATAAACTAATGTTCTAGCAAGAGTGTCTTGCCTATGGTACCTACCCTATCAAAGAATACCCCAGATTCAAAGGTACAGTACAATTGACACAATCTACGATAATGATAACATGCAATCATTAAATGCACAAATTATCTGCAACTTCATTTTCTTTTTTAATATTAAATCCAATTTGTGGGGGGGTGTCTGTGAATGGGAATGAATGCATGGTATGTATGCGTAGTACCTACAGAAGCCAGAAGAGGGCATTGTATTCCTTTGGAGCTGGATTTACACAGGGTTGTGAGCCTGCAATCTGGGGTCCTCTGGTAGAGCCTCAAGTGCTCTTAACACCAAGCCATCTCTCCAGCCCTTTTGCTTTTGAGACAGGGTCTCCTAGTACGCAGGCTGGCCTAAAATCCCTTTTCCTCCTGCCTCAGTTTCAGAATGCTAGGATTACAGCCATGAGCCTAGTCAGCTTGTACCGAAAATTCAATGAAGAGTACAAAGTACCTTCAACAACACACTGATTCACTGCTTTAAGGTAAAATAGAAAAGCTCGCTGTAACCATACATGCAATCAAAATAAAGAGAAAATTAACCTTGTTAAAAATATAACCATAAATATAAATTGAGGAGTGGTAATACTTCAAATACAGCTGGTTGCTCAACCATACATCTGCTCTCCTCTATGGAACCACTAATAGCCTCATAAAGAAACATGCCAACCAGCCAGCCACACAGTCCAGAACTCTCTAAACCATCCTCAAAGTGTTCCCACTTCTGGAAATTTCCAGGAGAGCAACTTGATCTAAATGTAATCCATTTTAAAGAATTCCTCTATTACAAAGTTCTAAATACTGGTATAAGAAACTCTAAAAAAAAAAAGAATGTTTTTTAAATACATACCATTTAAAATGATCCAGGTTTCACTTTTCATTAAGAAAATGTCTGTAGGACTAGGGAAATAGTACTCTGATGGTGCCTGCCTAGCATGTTCCACAAGGTACACCAAGGCATACACATAACTACACACCCACTCCCCCCCAAATAATAAATAAATAATAAACAAAGCCTTTGTTAATAGTTCTTAATTAGCTGGCCATGGCCATTTTTCAAATGGCTCAGTATACTCATTAGACTTGGAATTTATCTCTTTTATGAAGTATTTATTATGCCGCACTAGAATCAGACTGAAAAACAAAACCACCTCTGATATTAGTGTGATCATCAATAGTTCAGGAACAATCAATAGCTGGGTGTGGGACCGTACAGTTTTAATACTAGCATTCAGGAGGCCAAGGCAGGCAAACTGTGAGTTTAAGGACAGCATGGACTACATATGAGTTCCAGGCCAACCAGTGCTACATAGTGAGAAGCTTGCCTCAATAAAAAAAGAAATACATAAATGAATGAATGACATAGAGAGAGACTATGTTCGAGTCCCAGAAGTAAACTTTTCCTCTACTGATGTCATGGAAATTGTTTTAAAAAGCAAGTATGGTACCTTTGGAATAATGTACTTAGTAGAGCTAAATACACTTTATATCATCTAATTACATCTTATATCACAAACTGACACAGCAGACTAATATTTCAATAAATGTAGGGGGGGTTGCTGGAGAGATGGCTCAGCAGTTAAGAGCACTTGCTGTTCTTGCAAAGGATCTAGGTTTAGTTCTCAGCTAATACATAGTGACAACCACCTATAGACACACACGTGGTGCATGTACCGTGGTACATATACATACATGTAGGCAAAACACACATGCACATAAAATACATAAATCTTAAAAAAAAAACAATTCAATTAAAATCAAAGGAGAAGGTGGGGCATGGTGGCACAAGACTATGATCCTAGCACCCAGAAATCCTCACCTGGGAGGCTGAAGCAGGATTAGAGCTCAAGGGCAACAGGGACTATGTCAGACACTGCAGCTCAGTAGTACAACATGTACTTTAGCACATGCAAGGCCCTGGGTTCCATTCTAGTATCACAATTCCTTGTTCTTCCCTTGATTTCTTTACGGTGACATGGTTGAAAGAGCACTGGGTTGTAACCCCAACTCTCATCATTTACACTCAGAGTGTATGACCTTTAACACACCAACTTCAACTCTCCTGGGTCCATCAGCAAGCAGACAGGCGAGCTAGACCACCTCTAAGAGCCATTTCAGCTCAGATATGCTATAGGCATACATGATCAAAAATACCCCACGGAGGCCAGGCATGCAGTGCACATCTTTAGTCCCAACACTTAGAGGAGGGAGAGGCAGGAAGAGCTGGTTTCTTCAGGCCAGTCTGGTCTACAAAATGAGTTCCAGGCTTGACAGGGCTACACAGTGAAACCCTGTGGAAAAAGAAACAACAAAAAACCTACATGGACTAGAGTCAACAGTGAGATTAAGTGCAGAGGACCTAGGTTTAACTCCCAGCATCTACATGGTGCTCACAATCATCTGTAAGTCCAGTTCCAGGGGATCCAATGCTCTTATCTGGCCTCCAGAGGAACCAGGAACACGAGTGATCCATAGATACAGACGCAGGCAAAACACCCATACAGAAAAAACTAACATACAGAAAAAACTAACAGGGAGGAAAAAAAAGACTCCTTGTCCAAGACTGTCTGTAGGTGAACACTGGGATTCAGAACTGATGCTAACAAAAATGAAGCTGTCCTGGCTGGTGCTGGGGTAAAGGCCTATAAGCCTAGCTACAGGGGAGGCTGAAGCAGGAGAACCAAAAGTTCAAGGCCTGCCTAATCTACATGGTGAGTTCAGAGCCAGTCTCAGCATTTTAATGATGCCCTGACTCAAAAAGACAGAAGGCTATGGATGCAGTTTACTAATAGTACAAGGCCCTAGGTTCAACACTCCAAGTATTGAGGAGGGAAGGGAGTGAAATTATCCTAAGTATTCAGAACACTATTAAAGCCAAGATCAAGCTAAGTAGGTGGACATCTGCAATCCCAACACTTGGGAGGTTGAGGCAGGGTAACTGGGCATTCAAGGCCAACTTCCAATACATAAATTAGAAGTCATCCTAGGCTACAAGAAAATTAAAACAAACACGAATGAAGCAAAGGCCAAGAGTAAACTGAAGTAGTTCACCAGAACTCTTTCTGATCTACAGGTACAGCAGAAATTACAACAAAATCTAGTCTTTTAAAGGAAAAGGGATGATAAAAGTAGGACATGCTAAGTTTGATACCGAAACCTATCTTTTTAAAAAAGCAAATAAGCCAACGGGCAGTGGTGGCACACACCTTTAAACCCAGCACTCGGAGGTAGAGGCAGGTGGATCTCTGTGAGTTCGAGGCCAGCCTGGGCTACAGAACAAGTTCCAAGACAGCCAGGGCTGTTAGACAGAGAAACCCTATCTCAAAAAACCAAACAAAAAACCAAATAAGCCTTAAAAGATCCATCTGACATTTCCCCCACCCTGCAAAAAAGTGATACAACTTTTAACTAAAGCTATGCTTGGTCAAGAAATCTTAAAAGCAATGATCAGAAATGCAGAGACTTCCTATTTTAAAACACCAGTTTCATATTCCTAAAACAAAACGTTAAGGATGCCTCGGTACCTACTTTTAACTGTACTGAATGGAATGGTGGCACAGCACAGGCTTGTAAGCTTGATCAAGCTGAGACAGGATTACTGAGGGCTACCTGGTTCAAAGACAGCCTGAACAACATAGTAAGAT
>LZPO01117005.1:274535-284767 GCA_001675575.1 Neotoma lepida | reverse complement strand
AGAAGGATCAGGAATTCAAGTCCAGTCTCCACTGCATACTGAGTTCGAGGCCAGTCTGAGCTACACAAAGCACTCTCTCAAAAAAGAAAGAAAAACGAAACTCGTAAATTTCAAACCTGTTCGTTCTCTGGGAAAGAAAAGGCCACCAGTAACCAACCGTCAAGGTACCTTTCTGCTCCCTCCCACCTTCAGTGGGTGAGAAGTTAATGCCAGGTTTTGTGATTTACGGTTCTGTCAGTTCATCCCTGGCCTAAAGTCCACTCGGGAGGAGAAAAACAAAACCCACAACCCACATCAGTGTCCCCGCACAGCCCAGACAAGACGCCGAGGAGGCTCGGACAAGCCGGATCACGCGGCCGCGCCGGTACAATCTCAAAAACTTAACTTGACGGTTTCATTTCTATGAAAGGAAGAGACATAAAATGCGCATAGGAAACCCGGCTTCCCTCCCTAGTCACTTAGGGCCCGAAGCCAAGTTGGGGAGGAGGGAATCGGGGCTGCGATCGTCACCGAGGCCCCGGGGACAAAGTAAGGGGGTAAGGGATGGAGGCGCGCGCGGTGCCGGGAAGGACGGCTGGAGATGGCCGGATGGATTCCGCCACGGACAATCCCCAGCCCGGCTAAGGCTAAGGCAAGGGCCCGGGCATCGCGGCCCCGCCGATGATGGCCCCGGTGCGGTGACAGCTGCCCCGCGCGCGAGCCGAGCGCGGCCCATCCATCCGCATCTCGCAGCTCTCCATCCCTCGCCCTGCGCAGCCGCGGCCGGGCGTCCCCCATCGCGCACCGAGCAAAGATTAAAAAAAGAAAAAAAAAGAAAGGATACTCCCGGGTGCGGAAGGCCTCCTGAGTGTGCGCGATGGTGAAGAGCGGCTCCTCTCCCGGCAGCGGCTTCACCAGCGGGAAGGGCTTGCGGCCCAGCAGCGGCGCCATCGCGCGCGGCGGCGGCGGCGGCGGCAGCAGCAGCGGGGGACGGAGCGCCGGAGGCTTGGGCCGCTCCGCCTCGCAGAGCTTAGGCCCCGGCGGCTCCGGGCGAACGAGCGAGCGAGCGATCGAAAGCGCCTGGCTCTCCCGGGGCGATGGGGGAGGGGAGGGGTGAGAGGGCGGCGCGAACTCCGGCTTCTTCCCTTAGAGCTGGCGGGACCGCGCCACGGCCATGGAAGCCAAGGGAACGCCGCGAGGGGCGGACACGGAGAGATTCTCCTCGCTCCTCCCGGCGGCTTTCGCCCCGTCACGTCGATCCCCGCCGCGGCCGCCGCCGGTCACGACTCCTCTGCAGCGGGCACGGGAGGAAATTATTGAAAAATGGCGGGAGAGTCCCTGCCTCCCCCTCCCCGCCCCGGCTGCCGGGCCAGCGCACACACTAACTTGCTCCTCCGTGGCGCCCCTGGGACGGAGGCTCCGATAGGCGGAGGGCTGCTCGGCGTTCATTGTCTATTGGCTCCGAGCGGCTGCCGCTCCGCGCTCCAGTCCCGCCCCCTGGGGCCCCGCCGTGTAGTTTGGTTGCCGCGCCCCAGAGGGCAGGCTGCAAAGGTGAAAGGTCACGTTATGTAAGCGCCGGCGGCGGGCGGCCGGGCCTCCGGTGGCGGACTTAAAAAGTCGTGCGACCGCGAGGCACACCGGGAGGGAGGGCTCCGGGAGGTCCGAGCGGAAAGCCCTGTCACTGATACAGACATTGCGCCATCTGTCACCGACGGCGACACCGACATCCGGGCACCCGCGGTCCGTGCGGTGCGCCCGAGGGGGGAGGGGGAGCGCGCGGCCAGGGGCTTTGTCTTTCCACTCGCGCTCCGCCCCCTTCTTAAAGGGGCCGTGCCCGGCCACGCCCGGGGCTACGCNGGGGGGAAAACGGTGCTGGGCGGGAAGTAACGCAGGCCGTCCCCAAACAGAGGTTCCGCGTTCAGGCGACCCGGACCCCCCCAACCTGGCTCGACCAGACATCGGTGTAGTTGTGAATCGGAGATTCGCAGCCGGCCTGTTTCTAAGGACTTAGCAGAGAAGGATGATGTGGAAGTTTCTTGAAACATCTATGGAAGAGGGGGTGCAGGGCTGGCTCAGGGGTTAGGATCGTGTGCGCCTTTTTTTCGGAGGACCCAAGTTCAATTCCTGGCTGGCTCCCACGTCAGGTCGCTCGAAACTGCCTGTAACTGCAGCTCCGCTCCGCGAGTTCCCGTTCCTCTTGCCTCCTCGGGCAACAGTACTCAAGCGCACANTACAAACCTCCACCATGCACGCACACATACACAATTTAAAAATAAATCAAAAAAAAAAATAGAGGGGAGGATAATGTAAAAGTTTCATATATATACATATATGTGTGTATATATAATATGTGTATATATATATATAAAATATATGTGTGTATATATATGTATATGAGGGTTACACGAGTCAGACTAAGTGGTGCATGCTTCTGAAGCTGGAGGATCCTGAGTGAGTTTATGGCTAGCCTGGGCTACAAAGAGTCTCACAGGCCAGCCTGGGNTGAATANCAAGACCCTGTCACAATAAGTAAATAAGTAAAATTTTATTAAAGGAGATATATATATATAATATATATATATATTAAGATATTAGGGCTGGAGAGGTGGCTCAGCAATTAAGAGTACTTCCTGTTCTGATTCACAACGTTCACACTGAGAGCTCATAACTGTAATTCCAGAGAGATAGACACGTGCAACCCTGTATACATACCCCCCCATGTGCATCATTTAAAATAAAAATTAAGGAGGTCTAAAGAGATGGCTTAAAGTTAAGAACATATACTGGCAGGGTGGTGGTGGCACATGCCTTTAATCCCAGCACTCTGGAGGCAGAGGCAAGCAGATCTCTTGAGTTTGAAACCAGCCTGGTCTACAGAGTGAGTTCCAGGACGGCCAGGGCTACACAGAGAAACCCTGTCTTGAGTTAAAAACAAACAAAAAAAACAGACTGCTCTTGCAAAGGATCTGAGTTGAGTTCCAGCATCCACATGGGATGGCTCACAACTGCTTGTGACTCCAGTTCAAAGGGAGTCCAGCATCCTCTTCTGGACTCCGATGACATGTGCACACACCCCCAACCCCCGCAAATAATTAAAAAATAAGTACAAAGTGAGACTTTAAAGTCAATAATAACAATAATAAATTTAAACTTACAGGCTGGAGAGATGGCTCAGGGGACCAGAGTTGGAGTCCCAGTACCCACAGGCTGACTCACAAAAGTCTGTAACTCCAATCCCAGGGGATATTCCGCCCTCTGCTGGTCTCCATGGGCATTGCACACATATGGGGCACAGACAGGCAAAGCATACATACACATAAAATAAAATAATAGGGCTGGAATAATGGGGATTTGACACCTAATGCTCATGGAGATCAGAATCCCAGCCCCGGGGAGGAGAGGTGGGTAGATCCTTGTGAGTTCGAAGCCAGTCAAGACTATGACTTGTCTTAAAAGGCTTGGGGGGGGGCAGGGAGAGAGATTTTGGGGCCTGAAAGCTGGTGCTGAGGGTCTGGCTTTTGTGAAATGATCCATGCTTTTAGCCCCTGGTCTTTGTTGGAACGACATTCTATGACTGTTGAGAGAAAAGGAAAAGAGAAATGAAACTAAAAAAGGAAAAGGAAAGACAAAGGTTCTTACTTGGCCGAGACAGAATTATGCTGCATTGCCTCAGACTCATAGGCATGCTGCCTCAGTTTCCCCAGCCGCATCGGCTTCACCTCTGTGCCTCTGATCGTTTCATTGCCTTCTGAATTCCTTTCTCTAGTTGTCCCAAGCACATGCCCCCTGTCACTCAATTATCAGGCCTTTTGATCAGGGCTTACTNTTAGCATATATGATTTATATATAATTAGTGTGAGTGCCGAGTATGATAGCAGCCTGGAATGCTGGCACCAGGAGGCTGANGCAGGAGGACCTTGAGTCTGGGGTCAGCCTGGGCTACTTAGGGTTTTCAAGGCCTNGTGAGGCTTCATGGAAAGACCCTGTCTCAGGAAAATAGAAAAAAATTAGAGTTGAGGAAATGGCTGAGTGGGTAAAGCATTGACCTCGAAAGAGTGAGGACCCGAGTTCCAGCCCTACCTACATAAGGCCAGATGCAGTAGTGCCGTCTGTCCATAGATAATCCCAGTGTTCCTATGTAGGGATGGGAGACAGAAAGAAGAGACTCCTGGGAGCTCAAGGGCCAGCTAGCCTGGGCTACACAGGTGAACAAGGAACAGGGTGCAAGGTGAAGACCAAACTTCAGGTGATCCTCTGACCTCCACATGAACTCTGTGGCCCATGTGCTGGCGCTCACATGAACATACATACATATATATATATATACATTATATACATACATACATACATTTATGGGTTGGAGATGGGGATTGCTGGTTAAGGGCAGCGTGTACTGCTCTTGGCAGAGAACCTGAGTTTAATTCCAGCACCCTTTTTTATGGGCTTCCTCATAACATTTTTATACATGTTGGTCGTGTTTATGTATTTATTATTTCTTTATTTGTTGGGGGAGCACGGGTGCTACTGTGCACATGGGAAGGTCAGAGGACAATTTGGCAGGAGTCAGTTCTCTCCTTCCACCATGTGGATGCTGGGGATTGACCTCGGGTCCTCAAGCTTGGCAGCAAACACCCTACCGAGCCATCTTGCGGGCTCAAAGTATGTATTTTGACCATACCCATTCCCATTACCCTCTCTTGTCCCCCTCCTGCTCCCTCTGACTCTTCATGCTAGACTAGAGCCACTACCATCCCTTTCTACTTTCATGTTGGGTTTGGTGTTGGTGGTGTTGTCTTTGGTTTTTTGCTTTTTGTTTGTTTTGCTGTGTTTTTTTTTTTAAGATTTATTTATTATGTATACAGAAGAGGGCACCAGATCTCATTATAGATGGTTGTGAGCCACCATGTGGGTGCTGGGAATTGAACTCAGGACCTCTGGAAGAACAGTCAGTGCTCTTAACCTCTGAGCCATCTCTCCAGCCCCTGCTGTGTGGTTTTTGAATGTATATGACACAATGAGGTTCATGGTGGCTGCTTTCAGGAGCGTGGACAATTTACCAGTTACTGTGACACTGAAGATGCTTCTGGCTCCCCCAGCAGCCATTGACTCTTATAGATCCCCANGGAGGGGCAGGGCCTTTGAGTCCCTCCCCCATCTATAACAAAATATGGTCCAGTCTTTCGAAGGTCATATGCAGTCACAACTCAAGGCTTTTATTTTGTTTTTGAGACTGGGTTTCTTTTAAGCCAGGCTGGCGTCTAACTTACTGTGTGGCTGAGAGAATGACCTTGGACCTCTGGTCACCACCACCCAGAGCTGGGCTTACAGGTGTGCCATGCTCAGTTTCTGCTGTTCAGGGGTTCAGACGCATGGCTTCATGCGTGCAAGGCAAGCGCTCTACCAGCTGAGCTACACCCCCGTGCAAGACTTTTTTTTTTTATCATAATTTTAGCATGATTACTCATTCAATGTATCCTCTCTCCCATTTGAATAAACAAATTAATACTAAAGGACAGAGATTCAAGTTGGCA
This sequence comes from Neotoma lepida, assembly GCA_001675575.1. Taxonomy (NCBI): domain Eukaryota; kingdom Metazoa; phylum Chordata; class Mammalia; order Rodentia; family Cricetidae; genus Neotoma; species Neotoma lepida. Next base: position 279,257 of record LZPO01117005.1, on the reverse strand, counting down.
GTTCCTGGCATCCTCTACAGACCTCCTCCTGTGTCCGTCCGTTCCTAGTCAGCAGTAACTGGTTTCCTGCTGGGAAAAGCACCATTTAGAGATGCCCATCGGCGCCCTCATGCAGTCCCTCACNGGACACAGGCCCAGCCTAGGGCTTGCCTTGTACTCTGCCCCACGGAGCAGTTACCCACTCATTCCCCGTGAATTCCTTCACAAATCTTCACCCAAGAAGCCCCATTAGTATCTCAAACTCAAAATATCTCAAATCTGGGGCATGGTGGTGAGACCCTCTACTCCCAGAACTTAGGAAGTGGGGGAAAGAAGATTTAGGAGTTCAGGGTCATCCTAAGCTATATAGCAAGTTGGCAGCCAACCTGGGCTACCTGAAACTCTGTCTTAAAAACCAACAGCCAGGTGAAATGGCACACACCTTTCACCCAGCACTCAGGAAGCAGAGGCGGGCAGATCTCTGAGAGTTCCAGGCCAGCCTGGTCTACAGAGTCACTAGAGCAGCCNGGATAGTGAGACCTTGCCTCAGCAAAACAAGCTAAACCAAATAGCACAAAAAGAACACAAATAGGGTTGGTGAAGTAGCTCAGAGGTAAAGCAAGACTTCTTGCCAAGCCCAAGGCCTTGNGTTCACATCAATCCCTGGGACTCGTATATTAGAAGGAGAACCAGCTCTTCAGGTTGTCCTCTGTCACACACTAACAATGAACAAAAGATGAAACAAACCCCGCCCCATGGTCTACAATCTTTTACACTTTTGCCCATCTTCCTCCTATTTCCCTGGGCATGACTTTGACCTCTTGCTTATGTAGCAGTTAGCAGCCAGGGGACAANCAGATGATGTCAAATCAACGACCTTAAAACCTTGCAGCCAGCTCCCTTTCTTGCCTTCTCAACAGCCTCCTAGTTGGGGCCGTTAGTATTTCGGGCTTAAACCATATTATAATGACTTTCTGCGTTAAGTTTTCTCTGGTGAAGGGGCAGCAAAATGNCACAGCNGGTAAAGGATCTTGCTCTGGAGTCTGAGGGCCTGAGTTTGATCCCTGGATTCACNTATTGGAAAGAGAACCTGTCTCTGCAGGTTGTCCTCTGACTTCCAATATCACACTGTATTTCATGCGCATACACGCACACACTTGAAAGTTATTATTGCTTTTTGGTTTTCGAGACAGAGTTTCTCTGTGCAACAGCCCTGCCTGTCACTTGCTTTGTAGACCAGGCTGGCCTCAAACTCAGAGATCCTCCTGCATCCGCCTCCTGAACGCTGGGACTAAAGGTGTGCGCCACCACCGCCCGGCAAAAAATTATTTTGGAGACAGCCTCATATAGCCCAGACTGACTTTGATCTGACTCTGTAGCCAAAACGGTCTTGAACTTCTGATCCTCCTGCCTCCACCTCTGAAGTGTGTGTTCACTTGTGTATGTGTGTGTGTGGAGGTCCAAGGTTGACTTCAAAAGTCCTCAGTTGATCTCCATCTCATTCCCTGANGCAGAATCTCTGACTTGAACCCAGAGTTCACCAATATGGCTAGGCAGCTTGCACCAGGCACATGCACACACACACACACCACCTCTGCCTTCTAAGTGCTTTTGAAACAGAATCTCTCTGTGTAGCCCTAGCTGTCCTGGAACTATGTAGGCCAGGCCAGCCTTGAATTCACAGGAATCCTCCTGCCGCCACCTCCCAAGCTCTGAGATTAAAGGTGTGTGCCCCCATGTTGAGGCTGACCCTGAATGTCTGGTCTTCCTGTCTACCCATCTCCAGTGCTGTGGGTACGCTAGTGTGCCTTGTTGTACTTGGTGTAGAAGAGAGAAGCCCTGATTGTTGAGCTGCCATCTAAACTAAACTAAAAGGGTGCTGGAACTTAACTCAGGTCCTCTGCCAAGAGCAGTACACGCTGCCCTTAACCAGCAATCCCCATCTCCAACCCATAAATGTATGTATGTATGTATATAATGTGTATATATATGTATGTATGTTCATGTGAGCNCCAGCACATGGGCCACAGAGTTCATGTGGAGGTCAGAGGATCACCTGAAGTTTGGTCTTCACCTTGCACCCTGTTCCTTGTTCACCTGTGTAGCCCAGGCTAGCTGGCCCTTGAGCTCCCAGGAGTCTCTTCTTTCTGTCTCCCATCCCTACATAGGAACACTGGGATTATCTATGGACAGATGGCACTACTGCATCTGTAGGGCTGGAACTCGGGTCCTCACTCTTTCGAGGTCAATGCTTTACCCACTCAGCCATTTCCTCAACTCTAATTTTTTTCTATTTTCCTGAGACAGGGTCTTTCCATGAAGCCTCACNNGGCCTTGAAAACCCTAAGTAGCCCAGGCTGACCCCAGACTCAAGGTCCTCCTGCCTCAGCCTCCTGGTGCCAGCATTCCAGGCTGCTATCATACACGGCACTCACACTAACTTCAAAGGGGGCAGTCTTGAAAACANTGCACNGGAGTAAGACAGTGGCCAGGGCTGGCCCATGATGACTGCACAAGCAGGCACCCACCCCAAGTCTGTTCCCACAACCTTGTAGAAAGAAGCAATCAGACGCTAACAAGATGTATTTCAAATAGTTTAATTTTAAAAATACTCTATTCAGTGCTAAAATAGGTCTTCACTTGCTGTTGCCCATTTCCATTTTTTCTTAAACTTTTCTTTTTCAGACAAAAAATAAAATCATAAAGTTCAATTAAACATGCAGATTTCAAAGAAAAGGGAACTTTCTAGAAAGTCTGAGCTGAAGCAGGTACTGTGGTCAGAACCTCCGATCCTGGCTGGGGTTTCTGCAGCAGGAGGCAGGGATGCTGGAATGAAATGGACAGTGAAAACCGGAAGCTGCATGTGTGCGTGAGTGTGGGGAGGCGGAAGGTTCTGGCAGGCACAGGGCTGGGAGCAGCTGGGGCATCCAACAGAGGCAGGCCTGCCTCAGGGACAGGATGCAATCCCCCATGGGTCGCCTGCCCACAGGTGGAGAAAGCCCTTCCCTCCTGGGAAAGCCTCTCCCCACTGCTCTCCACATCTCTACCGATCAGCCCCTCTTCCAGCAGCAGCCTACAGGGCCCTGGCCCTGTGGCTAAGTCCATGACTCTACAGTCTCCTTTCAAGTTCAAGTAATCCTAGGCACTCTTCTCCAGGGTGCCCTCCACACTTTTCTCCTCGAGGCAGCGCCAGCAGCTCCGTGCGGTGGCTCTGGAGGTGACAGATGAACNCCCTGATGCTCTGGCCTACTTGGGGTGCAGAAAGGACGTGAGTGCTCTTCTGCTCAAGAGCAAGCAGACACAAGTGTCAGGGACAGGAAGATGATGCGACGACCCCACGCCCTCCGTCAGCCTTCTAGCCCAGAGGGCTCCCACACACAGGCTCTGGACCCTAGTGCTTGCCTGGACCCCAGCATCAGAGCTTGGCCAGACCAGAATGCAATAAATAGAGGCAGGGGCCAGGAGGCGAGGGGCCGGGACGCTGCTAGCTTTCCAACGTGGTCTGCGGCACTGCAGGTTGGTCCACACAGAATCGCTTCAAGGGCGGGGCACCTGAGTCCTCTTCTTCCTCAGTGGTCTAGAAATAGCAGGACAGAGCATGGTAAGCCATCCCTCTGAGTAGCCCTGCCCGTTCACCACCCTGCAGCCTCAAGCCTACCCTCTGCCTGCTCACAGGTGACCAAACTCTGACCCTATTTTAGAACCTGGGGACTCTGTTTCCCATCAGACTCTACGCCCTCCCACAGCACAGCTGTGCTATCCAAATTCCTCGGGTCTTTCCTTCTCTTCCTTGGAAATGGGGAAAGCCAAGGCCCTCTTACCTGGGTCTCCAGTGGGACCGGTTCTTCCTTGGTGAGGGTGGGAGGTTCATCTGCAACTTCAGATGCAGGCAGTGATGGCTCTGCAACAAGAGCAAGATTAGCCCAAGGTAGGTCTAGCCTGGCCTTGGCCTGGGGGCAGTTCCTGAGAGTCATGGCAAGAGGACGTAGGCCTTGGAACCACCTGTGCAGGCCTGGCTGAGAAGCCACCGTCCCTCATGTAAGATGGATAAAGTGTGACTAGACCACAGAGGACCACCATCCCAGCCNAGGTGGCAGACACTGGGAACCAAAGCTCACCTGCCATTCCAAACATCACCATCCCTCCTAGGCCTCCTTGTCCTAGGAGAGGGCTGCTACAACGTTAGCTAAAGCTGATAGAAGGAGCTACAACAGCACATGGCTAACAGCAAGCACACATTATCCACACAAAAACAAGTTCAATTTTGTGGCTTACTGGTAACAGGTCAAAAAAACAGAAGCTAACAAGAGCCACAGATGCATATGCGGCACCTCCACAACTCACCCTCGAGGATCTCCTGGCCCAGTGTGGGTGGCTGGGAGTCATCAGTGCGGAAGTCTGAGGTGTGTGCAGGGCTCAGGGACTCGCTCTGCTGGGGGCTGGGGCTTGAGTTGGTGCTGCTGTCCACCTTGAGTTGATAGACATCCGACACGGAACTCTGGTTGCTGTTCTCATCTGGAAACCAAACAAAGTAAAGAAACAGCTGGGGTGGCATCGGCCAAGTAGCTCAGCCAGAGCCGCCAATAGTTACCATTGATGCAGATGCCTCTAAAAAGGAAGCCTGAGCCGGGCGGTGGTGGCACACTCCTTTAATCCCAGCACTTAGGAGACAGAGGCAGGCGGATCTCAGTGAGTTCAATGTCAGCCTGGTCTATAAAGTGAGTTCCAGGACAGCCAGGACTG
>LZPO01117005.1:236341-249944 GCA_001675575.1 Neotoma lepida | reverse complement strand
AAAAAATGGTTGTGCATATGTCCACATAGCATAGCACACGTGGAGGTCAGAGGATAACTTGCAGGAGTCAGTGGGGACAGGAATCAAAGTGAGGTCGTCAGGCTTGGCAGTAGGCACTTTTACCTACTAATCCACCTATCATCAGCCACTTTTGTTTTTCTTCAAAGTGTTGCTGAATAGCTCTGGCTGGCCTTGAACTCACTCTGTAGACCAGGCTGGTGTTGAACTCAGAGATCTACCTGCCTCTACCTCCCAAGTCCTGGGATTAAGGGCAAACACCACCATGCCTGCCCCCTCCCTTTTTTGATAAAAGCCATGGATGATCTCAAACTGGCTATGTAAACCACACACAAGTCCTTGAAATGATTCTCCTGCTTCTGCCTCCTGAGTGCTAGGATTATAGGCATGCACTACCACAATCGCTAGAATAACTTTTTATATGAATGCTTTTCTTATATCACTAAAATCAACAGGCCTTTCTATGTACTTTTCCAAGTTTTCTTCAATTTTAAGTGATTGGTAAAAAAAAATAGGTTATACACTGTTATTTCTCTTTCCTTTCTTTAAAAATTACTGTGTTTTGCCTGTGTTTGTACATGCACCATGTGAATGTCTGATGTCTGCCTAGTCAGAAGAGTGTGTTGGGAATCCACTAGGTCCACTAAAGAGCAACAAGTCCTCTTAGCTANGAGCCAACTCTCCAGCCAGTCATTTTTCTTTTAATTAAAAAAAAGAAAAAATTGGGGGCTGGAGAGATGGCTCAGTGGTTAAGAGCACTGGCTACTCTTCTAGAGGTCCTGAGTTCAGTTTCCAGCATCCACATGGTGGCTCACAACTGTCTATAGTGGAATCTTTCAAATCTTCTGGCATACAGTCATACATGCAGATACACGATAAATCTCATATACATAAATAAGTCTTTAAAAAAAATCATCTTTGCGTATGGGTGTTTTACCTGCATGCAAGTCTGTGCACTNTGCCTGTGGAAGCCAGAAGAGGACATCAGATCCCCTGGGACTGGAATTACAGTTGTGAGCCACCATTGTGTGTTGTTTGAATCTATGATGGTCCTTTAATAAGAAACCCAGAGCCAGCTATCAGGGTGAAAGCTGAAACATCAGAGAAGCAGAACAGCCAGCCACTAGCTCTTACCTCTANGAAATCCTCAGCTTAAACAGTTCCTGTTTCCTCACGCCTTATATACCTTTCTCTGCCCAGATATCACTTTCTAGGATTAAAGTCATGTGTGTTTCCCAGTACTGGGATTAAAGGTGTATGCTACCACTGCTTGACCTCTATTTTTAATCTAGTGGCTGGCTCTGTCTTCTGATCCTCAGGCAAGTTTATTAGGGTACACAACATATAATCACAATGGTGGGTGCTAGAAATTGAACCTGGGCCCGGCCCTCTAGAAGAGCAGCCAGTGGTCTTAACCACTTAGCCATCTCTCCAGCCTTTTAATTAAAAAAAAATTATATTGTGTATATGCACGATCCATGCAGTAGAACACAGTCACTGCTTTCTCTACCTTCACATGGAATCTGGGATTGAACTCAGGATACAGGCTTGTGTACCAAGATCCCTTATCTACTGAACCATCTCTCTGGTCTCCAACTTGCTATCCTCTTGCCTCAGCTTCCTGAGCAATGGGGTTATTAGGTAAGTACCACCATGTTCAGCTCTCCCACACCTTTTTGCTTTGAAAAATTAAAAACCTTCAGAAGTAGTATTAAATTTTGTGTCTTAGAGTCTATGTAGCACAGGGCAGACTCATGATTCTTCAACGTCAACCTGCCAAGTATTAGGTTACAAGCAGGCACTACCACACGCTGTGCAAAATCAGGATGTATCAATGCTGCCTCCACTCTTGAGGATCATAAAAACTTGGCAGTCTCTGTTAACAGCCAGACACTGTCCTAGGGCAGGAAGAACAGCGCTGTTCTATCCCTGGGCAGTCTATGCAATGACCTATATAATGTTCTCACTAGTAGGAAATNGCAGTTACCAGGCATGAAGATGCAGGCCTGTCAACTCTGCTACTCAAGAGGATCAAGCTTGACTATCTCAAGTTCAAAGGCAATTTATTGAGATACTAGCTCAAAATAAGGGTAAAAAGAGCTGTGTGTGATAGCACATGCCTTGAATCCCAGTACTCAGGAAGCAGAGGCAGGTGGATTTCTATGAATTCCAGGCCAGCCAAGGTTACAAACTGAGACCGTCTCAAACAAACACACAAAAAAATGTGGTTGGGGCAAGGCCACATGTCTAATCCCCAGTGTAATACACAAACACACACATATACACAAAGAATCAACACAGCAAGGTATACAGGACAGCATTTATTCCCATTTTACAGATGAGGAGACAAACTCAGACGGCCTATGTGATCACTCCATTCCAGGCCACAGGTCAGTGACTTGATACCAGAACAGACTTCTGACTTCAGTGGCTCAGCATTCTTGGGTTCCCTACCTTTCCTCAGCAGCCATGACACCAGTTACTTCTCAAAGCAGACATTCAAAAGCAAGTGAAAGCCTTTTCAGCTGCTTCTGACAACCAAAGTAAATGCCCACCAAACCCTACATGCACACACAGCATAAGGCAGAGTTGTGTATTCAGAAACCCAAATCTGTGTGTGGCCATACTGCCCTCAATAGGGCTGGTATCATCAGAAACCTGAATCCACAGTAGAGAGCGGAGTGCAGAAAAACAAAAGAAATTCAATTTTTTTGTCAATTACTTCTAGTCTGAGTTCTATTTATTGAGAGCTTACTTTGTCCCATCTATTTGGCTTGGGACCCAGAACAAGGCAAACAAGGATTCTGCCTTTGTGAAGCTCATGTTCCAAAGCATTCTTCAGCAATTCACAAACTAGTGCTGGAGGCTCAGTGGCAGAGCATCTATTTGCCCAGTGAGAGGCTGTGGCTGTGGCTGAGCAGAAGAGCCTTTGCCTAGCATCTCCCAGTGAGGGGCTGTGGCTGAGTAGGAGAGTCATCATCTAGCATCTCCTAGTGAGGGCTGGGGCATGGCTCAGCGGCGGAGCAATTGTCTACCCTGCAGAAAGCTCTGGGTTCCAACCCCAGGACTGCAAAACGAAAAGCAAGGAACAATCCTTAAGTGCCAATGAGACTGATGAGCTGCATATTCCTACCTCAGGGTTTGGTACAGTTTACAATGGTGCCTCACTTCAAACTAAGATGCCAACATCTAACTTCTCTGAAACTGGCAACTTTGGGGCAATTCTGAAACAATACTTAGCAGCTACCAACCACTGTGCATCCAGGTCACATGCCCAGCAGCCCACTGTGGTATCTACCATTTCCTCCCATCTCACAACCAGGTGACCCGCCTAATTCCCACTTTTGCTACCACTGGACTTCCTTCGTCACTGACAATGGGAGCAAATACATAGCCAAACAAGAATATTTTAGAAAACATTCACTCGTACAAAAGAAGGAAAAGCACCGATGGAAGCAATAGGACAGGGCTACTTCCTAGTTCTGTTGATGGAAAGGGCTACTTCGGATGAAGTGTTTGAGGAGGCAACTGTTTGGAGTCAAAGTTACCAAGGACTGAATCGCACTGACAAGTCTGCCAACAGAAAGGAAAAATGCCTGCAGCACACAAGAGGGACCAGCCCATGCCTGGAGCCTGTGAACCTGCTTGGGTTAGTAAAGAAACAGGAAGAATGGGGTGGGCTGGACCACCGCAAAGAAAGACCACAGAAGGGGCAAAACATCTCTCCATTACGCAGGCGTGAGCTCACTCAGGGTTTTATTCCAAGAATAGAGAGAAGCCTTGAAAGGGTTTTTAACCGGGAATGGCACGATCTGTTTTATGTTTTTCAAAAGCTGGCTAAACTACGTAGCAAAATGACTTGAAGTTATGTCGTTGGAAACAGAAGTACTATACATATAGTATGTGACAGTGGCTAAGACCAGGATGGTAACAGAAGCGACTGAGAGACAACAGTTGCTGCAAGCCATCTGGATGCAGCAGTGATGGTGGAAGGAGAGGGTGACGACAAGGGAGCCATCAAGGTCAACTTCAGGGTTGTGCCTTATTCTAACATTCTGTAGCATTGAAGATGGCTGCAAGAGGCCCTCCTTTTAAGCGAGAGATCAAACTAACTGAGATGGATACTTTTTGCTAGATTCAAGCCTTCCTAGATTCCTGACATCTTCCTCATCCCTTGGAGCCAAGCAGTCTTCAATTTTACATGTCTGAGACCCAATCTCTCATTGGGTATATTCCACTTCATCCCCATGTCTACACCAGCCCCTGCAGCAGTGAATGAAAAAAAAAAAAAACACTCCACAGACACCAGCCTCCAGGTCCTTCCCACCAACTTTGATCTTTGGCAGCAGGCCTAATCTTGTTTCTATGTGTTAGCCAGCATCACTAGCTAGTCCCATGTAACAGGCACTGAAGTAATAAGTCCAAGAGGTCTCCCACAGAGAGGAGTGCCATGTTAAGATGGAATTACTTCTCAAGGCACGGGAACCAAACCACCATATTCATCCAAGATGAATGAGCAAGCCAAGCTCCAGGAATCTTGGCCTTCCCAAGGGCTGTGATTCTTTCTAATGTGGTTGCAGACCACAGTTTGAGTTCCAAGTTTATCTGGTATCTAATGACATTGGATAGCACTGTTATGCTCCATGCGTAGGAACTCTGGAACGCTCTTAGCCTCACATCTTTTCAAGAAGGCCACAGAGAGCATCGTTCCCCATTTTACAAATAAGAAAACTGAAGAAGGCCAGAGCAAAAAAATCTCTAGTCAAGGTTTCTCTCTATACAGAGCCCAGGAGGTCCTGGAATTCACTATGTAGTCCAAACTGGACTTGAACCCCTGATCCTCCNNCCTTTGCCTGTAGAGTGCTGAGATTATAGACCAGTGTCAACAAAGAACAGTCATTATTTCTTGCTGGTAACAGGAGCCTGGTCCACGTGTAAACTCACCCTGCAGCATTAAAAAACACATTCTGCACCCTTATAGAACAGCCACCTTGTTCTCTGGTGTCCCTCAGGTTTTACCTTGACACTCACAAACTTCTTTGGGTGTCAGGGTCTTTTGCCACACAGTCAACGGCTTTGCTTTGTCTCTCTTCTCTCTACCCCTCTTCTCAGTGCTGGGTGAAGACAGATTCCACCCTTGGGCCTGTGAGAAAACAGCACCTTTCAGTTTGGGAGGAGTCAAATAAGGAGAGAGAGAGAGAGAGAGAGAGAGAGAGAGAGAGAGAGAGAGAGAGAGAGAGAGAGAGAGAGAGATATCTAAGTATGCAAGAATAGTTTCAATGGGAAAAAGTAGGGGCTACCAGGAAGGAAACTGGGAGGTTCCTCCAGGTCTCCACCCCAGGGGCACCTGGGAAAGAGTGGCAGGCAGACCCATTCAAAGCCAGAGTCACTTCTTCAGGGCCCCCAGGCTCTTTAGGATCTCCTGGGCCTGGGTCAGCTGCTGCTGCAGCCTCTGGCGGGTGCTCTCGCTGGATGCCCGCTTCAGGAGGCCCTGCATCTCCTCCACCACAGCCCGGTGGCCTGGGGTGTTGTGGAAGAGCCGCACTGCACGGTCCCCACAGGAGGCCAGGAAGCGTCCAGTGATATCAAAAGTCAAGTCAGCAATACACTCCCCNTGGACACACTCGAAGCACTCCTCCTTCTCCCCACGCCTCGTGTTGAAGAGATGAATGCTGGTGCCAGTCGCCAAGGCCAGGACATGGGTATCAGGGGACAGTGCCAGGCGACAAGGCATGGTGCTCGCCTCTTCAAAGCGGCCTGTCCTGAGCAAGTAGGGGTCCTGCTGCTTCCTGTATTCCACATCTGTGTCCCACAGCTTCCATGTGCCATCCTTGGAGACAGAGGCCATCCTGTAATGTGGGAAATCACAGCTAGAGCCTCACCAACTCCGGCTTGGAAAGGCACTGGAGCAGCCTGAGGCACTGCAGCCAGGAAGCCGAGTCGACATCCTGCCGAGAATCAAGTCCCCCACCCTTTTCAGACCTGCAGCCCAGACNGGCAGCCNAGTTGGGCCCACTGCTCAGCCCAGCTTGATGGTTAACACCNATGATCCCTGCACTGGGGCCTGAGACAAGGCAGGAGGGAGCAATGTGAGTTCAAGGCCAGTCTGGGCTACCAGGTGAGACCCTGTCTTAAAAAACACAAACAGGGGCTGCAGAGGTGGCTCAGAGGTTAAGAGCACTGACTGTTCTTCCAGACAGAGGTCCTGAGTTCAATTCCCAAAAACCACATGGTGGCTCACAAGCATCTGTAATGAGATCGGGCGCCCTCTTCTGTATACATAATAAATAAATCTTAAAAAAAAAAAAAAACACACAAACAGAACAAAACAAAATAAAAAATTGCCAGGTAAGTACACACCTATATCTCAGCACTTAAGAGAGAGGCAGGTGGATCAGGACTTCAAGGCCAGCCTTGGCTCTCTGTACTAAGTAAGACCAAACAACCAAAAGAACAAAGGAAAGAAAATGCACTGATGTACTCACCTCCGAGAGTCATTGGAGAAAGCGAAAGAGTGGACAGATGCAGAGTGGCCCTTCAGCTCAAAGGCTCGAAACACTTCCTGGAATTCCCCTTTCTTCCCNAAGCAGACCTCCCAGACCTTTACATCTGGGGTGAAGCCACACGAACCCACAAACCTGTCACATAACCCACACTCTTAAAACTCAAACGTTAAAGACATCTTGTTCCTAACAAATCTTAGCCATCTCTCTTTTGAGAAACTACCTTATAGTGAGTGATGCTAGGCATGGATTTAGGGTCTCATAAATACAAAGTAAGTCANCTACAGCTACAGCCTAGCCTAAGAATAATAAAGACTAGGTGTGGTGATGCATACTTTTAATCCCAATGCTCAAGAGGCAAGAATAGGCAGATCTCTTGTGAGTTTGAAACTACCCTGGTTTATACAGTGAGTTCCAGGCTGGCAAGGTCTACTCACTGAGNTCCTGTCTCAGAACAATAAAACCAAACCAACTAATATTTTTAAAAGGCCTGGTATGGTGGNGCACGCCTTTAATCCAAGCTCTCAGGAAGCAGAGGCAGGCAGATCTCAGTGAGTTCCAGGCCTGTCAGCAAGCACTGGACTCAGTAACAAAACAAGCGGAATGAAGCCCATAGATGAGGGGCTTCTGATGTGCAGTGGTTGAGTGTTTGCCTAACGTGTCCAATGTTCTGCTTTCCATCCTCAGCACTGCAGAAATAAACACACCACAGGTGAAGAGACAGACCCTAAGGACTATGGGGGCTTGTGGGAAAACCTTTCACGCTTTGGAGAGCTGGGGCTTCCAGCCAGATGTCCCCACCCCACTCCTCAGAACTGCCTCCCTACCAATCCTCTTCCTCTTCCTTACCTGCTACATGGGGAGATAACAGCGTAAGTGTTGTTCATCTGGTTGGTATTGATTGTGGACAGCACCTGACGTTTCAGATTCCAGATGAGGATAGTCGTGTCACTGGAGGCTGTCATGATGAACTTCCCTGATGAGGAGAGAAAAGTTGTGANGCCAGGGCCGTGACCAGACCAACTGTCACCTCCCAAAGAAACAACAAGGCACTGCTCTAAGAAGTATGGCTTTTACGNACTCTAGGGAAGCACAGGTCCAGAGCTCTTTGATCACAACCATGCCAGGCAAAACTCAGGCACTATCAACTTATTCAACAAATACAACTCAGAAGGATGGCAAGATGGCTCAGCAGGTAGAAGTACTTGTCACCAAGCCTAATGATCAGAGTTCAACTCCCATGTGTTGAAAAGATTGGGCTGACTTATACAGGTTGTCCTCTGACCTCCACATGTGTGCTATAATACACACACACACATAATGTAAAAAAGGGGATGGGGGATCTGGAGAGATGGCTCAGCAGTTAAGAGCAATGGCTGCTCTTCCAAATGACCTGGGTTTAATCCCCAGCACCACCCACATGGCACTGACACTTGGCTGTAACTCTAGTCCCAGGGGACCCCATGCCTTCTTCTGGCCTCTGTGAGCACTGCATGCAAGTGGTACACAGACATACACATTCAGGTAAAATACCCACCACATAGAGTAAAAATGAATAAATCTTTAAAACAAAACAAAGAACAAGTTATGATTCAGGCACTTTCTCATGCCTTGAGTAACCTCCATCNACTAGACTTCCCTACCTGTGTCAGCAATGCTGATGTTGACGATGGGCGCCTTGTGCTTTTTAGGGAAGTCCTCTGGGGTGGCTGTGAAGGTAAAGCCCCCATCTTCTCGCTTGGTCATCTTAAAGACACGGAGGGTGTCCCCATTGGCCAGCCAAACAATGAAGGCTCTAGAGACAGCAAAAGAGAGGTCATTTTCTCACCTGGACAGAGGCCTATGTGTTCTAGATCCTACAGNAAATCAAGACTGCCCCTCTTGCCCTATTGTACAGTCTTACTATAGATCTCTTGGTTCAAAAACTTTTTTTAACTTTATAAACTTTTTCTTTTCTTTTTTTTTTTAAGATTTATTTATTTATTATGTATACAGAAGAGGGCGCCAGATCTCATTACAGATGGATGTGAGCCACCATGTGGTTGCTGGGAATTAAACTCAGGACCTCTGGAAAACAGTCAGCGCTCTTAACCTCTGAGCCACCTCTCCAGCCCTATAAACCTTTTCTTTATGTTTGTGTGTATGCATGTCTGTGCACCACATGCCTGGTGCCCTTAGAGGCCAGAAGAGGACATAGGCTCCCCTAAGACTGGAGTTATAGACATTTGTGAGCCACCACGTGCCATGTTAGGAATTGAACCCGAGTCCTGTGTAAGAGCAGTCAGTGTTCTTAACCCCTGAACCATCTCACTCCAGCCCCTCAAAATCTCAAAAACTATTCAGACCACCAATGAGATGGATCAGCAGGCTAAAAAGCACTTGCTTGGCAAGGCTAATGTGACTTAAGAATACTCAGAAACCGATATAGTAGGAGGAAAAAAACCCAACTTCTGCTATCCTGTCCTACACACACAAAAAGCAAAACAAAATAATTCAAGGACAGAGATGTATCTCAGTGGTAGGCTCTGGGTTTGATCCTTAGCACTAAAACATAAAAAATACCCTCCCTAAATAGAAGAGGCTTTGAGACTTAAGGAACAGAAACAAGACTCACAAAGTCCCTTCCCAAGGTTATAGAAATAGTAAACGTGCTGAGAAGAGAAGACTGCTGGAGCTGCCTTAAAGCCCAATACGCAGCTTCAAGAATACAGCTTTTCAGAGTCATTACCTATGCTGGGGTGGGCTTTTTATGATTTGGCTCCCAAAGAGTTGTTCATATTCTTTTTGTTCATTTTTCGAGACAGGGTTTCTCTATGTAGCTTTGGAGTCTGTCCTGGAACTCACTCTGTAGACCAGGCTGGCCTTGAACTCAGAGAGCTCCACCTGCCTCTGCCTCCCGAGTGCTCAGATTAAAGGCGTGCGCCACCACCGCCCGGCCTGACCATGTTCTTTTAAGCATCCTCTCACCCATATTCCTGTAAGCAACCCCAATAAACTCACTGGTTTGCCAAGCTACATACGGTACAATCACTCTTTGGTCTGCTGCTGCTGCCCTATCTAGGGTAAACAGACATTTGCTCGTGTTTCCCTGAACAAAGGCACACAAGGCCACACTGAATCCAGGCACTGGGGAGACTGAGGCAGAAAGATCACAAGTTCAAGGCCAAGCTGCATTACATAGTGAGAACAACATGGCAAGGCCCTGTGTCCTGTCTCAAAACAACCAACAAACTGAAACCCAAAAAGCAAGAAAGGCTGAGGGTGTAGCTCAGTGGTAAGGCCTTGCCAGGATGTGTGACTCCCTGAGGTTAGTCCCTACACTACAAAAAANAAAGAGGATCCTCATAGATTTGGTTCCTTTCATTTCTAGAGCGTAGGAAGTCCTAAGAGCTTCCAAAATTCACGGCAAAGCTAGATTATAGAATATCCAAGGTAGGAATGACTTTTCCCTCCCTGATTCCTTCTTATANAGCAGAACCTCCAAGGGCACAGGAGGTGCCCATACTTTACNGATGTTCTCTTTATGTCATCCCAAGGTAGACTTAGCCCCTCCTCACTAACCCCCAACTGGACTTGGGAAGGCCAAAGTCAAGAGCTGTGCTTTTGCAGGCAAGCCTGAGGCTCTGTCCTGTCCCACCTGCAGTCAGGGCTGAAGCGCACCAAGGTGGCATGGTCCAGCTCCACATTGGCTCTCATGCTGCGGTGCTCCCGCTGAAGGAAATCTTTGGTGCTCCAGATTCGGACAGTGCGGTCATCCGCACAAGTGGCCAGATACTTGCCATTGCTACTGAAGTCCATGCAAGATATATTCCCACTGTGACTCTAGGGAAAAGAATGCAGGAGGTATAAATGAGATACTCTCGAGTGGATCGGGAATCTGCAACTCTGTGGCCCTGGTGCCTGAGTGATCAACAAGCCGAGGATAGAAGAGGCTAAGCTAGCTCTGGTAGTTCAGTTTAATCCCAGCTACTCAGGAGGCTGAAGCAGTTCAAGTTCAAGGCCTGCCTGGGCTACAGAGAAAGTCTGAAGCCAGCTCAAGCAATTTAGTGAAACTATCTCAAAATTAAAAGTAGAAAAAAATGAATGAAATGTAGAAAGTGGGCTAGGATTATAGCTCAGCAGTAGAGTGGCTGCCTAGAATCCCCCAATAAGGTGCTCAGTTGCAGAGCACTTATGTAGAACCTGCCAATCAAGGACTGGAGATGTAACTCAGTAGTAGAGGGCTCATCTAACATGCACAAGGGCCTGGATTCAATCCTCAGTACTACATGGGGGAGTGGGGGGAGCAGAAGGGCCAGAATGGGGTATGCCTACTCTCTTGGTAAGAGTTAGAAGTATATGTAATATACACAGATTACTGCAAAAGACAAAGTCTATGGGGGTGTGGGTCTTCACGAACACATACTGTACGTGTTTAGTGCCCAGGAGTACCAAGTACCTTCAATGCTGCAGCCAGAAGGTGGTGGGTAAAGGTGTGTTGCTGAGGCTTCTCCTTGCGAACCCGCTGGTTCTGTTTCTGCTTCTTGGATCCTGACTTCTTGGATTCATTTGCTTCTTGGCCTAGAAGGAAGGGTCATGTCATTTATCCATGCACTNACTCAGAAGCATCTCCTGAGTACCTAGGACTGCCTAGGCTCTGGGTGGAGCACCAAGACATGAGCCAGATAGGGCCCTTGTCCTTGAGGAGTAAAGTGATGTTTATAAAAAGAGGCTTAGGAGGTCTGGGAGGATGCTTCAGTAGGTAAAGTGCTTGCTTTCCAAGTGTGAGGGACTTGAGTTCGATACCCAGAACCCACCTAAAAATGCCAGGTACAGTGGCATACACTTGTAATCTCAGCACTCAGGAGGTGGAGTTAGGAAGGTCTCCAGGGCTCTCTAGTCAACCAGCCTGACCTAATCATGAGCTCCAGGTCAATATGAGACTCAATGGAAACAACTAGTGCTCCTAGTGATACACAAGGTCGTTCTCTGATCTCCACGTGCATAAGATGTATGTCCATCCACCCACACCCACATGCTAATTTGGGATATAGCTTAATGGTAGAGGGCTTGCCTAGCATATGCAAGGCCTCAAGTTCAAACAAACAAATAAAAAAAGGGGGCTGGAGAGATGGCTCAGTGGTGAAAAGCATATATTGCTCTTTCAGAGAACCAGAGTTTGGCTCCTGGTACTCAAATCAGGTGACTCACAACCAACTATAACTTCCAGAGAATATGGCACCTTTGGCCTCCAAGCATACTTGGAGCATAAACATGGACAAACCAACAGACATATACACATAATTTAAAAAATGTTTAAGCTTTTTTTAAAAAAGGCTTAGAAATCAGACTTGAGATAGATTTGGTCTTTATCACGGAGTGATCTTTTCTTGTTTTTAAAGCCACACCAAGGATTGAAACTATAGGCCCATGTAGGCTAAGGGTACACACTCTACAACCCCAGCCCTCAGAGTGATCTTGCAGAGGCTGCTTGCTGAGTCTGTACAGCACCTCTCTGAGTTGACACAGCTGGGTGGGTTCCCGGATTGGCCAATGTAAGTGTGGATTCTAGTCATGCATCCCAATGTAGGGACTAACGCACAAGGGAAACAGAAGGATCTGGTCTTGGATACGTTATTTAACCGCTTCAAGTCTTGGTTTCCTTAAAAAGATATTGAAACCAGACTTCGTGGTGTATGCCTATAATTCTAGCACTCAGGAGATGGAGGCAGGAAGATTAGAGAGTTTAAAGTCGGACTTGGCTACATAGTGAGTTCAAGGCCAACCCGAACTTCCCTTTCTCAAAACAAAACAAAACAACAACCACACAAAAAAACAAAAGGTCGAGAATTGAANGAGATAGTATAACCAAGTTACAAGCCAAAAGCACTTCTACATTGATGAGAAAGCTCAAGAGAAGCCATGTACAGTTACAGTGTCACACACCAGTAATCCCAGTACTTGAGTGTGAGGCAGGAGGATTACAAGGATTGCAGACTAGCCTGGGCTATACAGTGATACCCTGTAAATCAACCATCAGTTTATCTGACAGAAACAAAGCTCAAGGCAGAGCTGGTCTGGAGAGATGGCTCAGTCAGTAAGCCACTAAGCCTGACCACCTCAAGTCCAAATCCATACGGCAGAAGACAACCGACTCCCGGAAGTTGTCATCCAACCTCCATAACACACAAGAAAGTTAAAAATTAAAATATATATATATAGCTAGGAGAACCAGGTTACACATAAAGCTGACATGCATTGGTTGGGTGGCGGTAGTTGCTCCCTAATTCTTACAGGACTTGCTANATACAATCTGCCTCCATGATGACCTTTGGAGTCATACCAGATGCTGGTCTTTTATTATTTCAGGACTGGGATAAAACCCAGGGCTTTAGGTATCATAGGGAAGAGCTCNATCACTGAGCTCTGCTCCTGGCCCCTCACTAGGGAAACCCTAAATCTAAGGCTGAGCCATGTCCCAAATGTTTTGGAATGCCTGCCTTCTTTTGAATTTGGACACTGGCAGAACTATCTTTCTTCTTCTGGCAAAATCTAACACTGTCATCCTTGAACAACTCATCACTGGTGGGGGTAGGATGGGGGTGCGATGTAGCTCAGGGGTACAGCTCTTGCAAGAGACCTTGGGTTCTACATACCCAGCGCCAAATAAAGCTAGCAATGGGGGGCACAGACCTGTACATTCCAGTGCTACTGAGATAGGAGTATCCAAGAGTTCAAGGCCAGTCTGGACTATAGTGAAAACCTGTCTCAAAACAAACCCTCAATGAAGAGTTCCAGCATCTCCAACTTCCATCCCCTCAAAGAAAAAGAAAAAACAAAAAAAGCAGGACCATTCATATCCTCGTTCCCTGTATTGGCTCGTCTGTAAAATTTAATACACTGTATAGTTCGCTTGCATTTTCGGATGCTTACAATTCAGATCTACAGTGTGGACCTGCACTTTCCCAGCCTTCTCATTTACTGAACGAATTAAAAAAGACCCCGAAGCTTATCAATAGGTAAGAGGAGTTCAGTGAACGTTCCTGTCGGTCAGACTTGGCCGAAGAGTATTTTCAAGTGAGCCCCCCTCCCCGCCCCCTTTC
>LZPO01117005.1:129449-146802 GCA_001675575.1 Neotoma lepida | reverse complement strand
ACCAGTCTGGCCTCGAACTCACGGAGATCCGTCTAGCTCTGTCCCCCAAGTGCTGGGATTAAAGGCATGGGATTAAATTAATCGCCACCCGGCCGAACATGATCTCTTATAGCTAAGAGTATTCTTGAACTTGCTGTGTATCAGAGGTGGCTGAATTCCTGACCCTTCTGCCTTCACCTTCCAAGTACTAAAATTGCAGGCATGGTCTATCATGTAGGACTCTATGGAAACTATTGTGTGTGATTATTAATCCTTGATTTTGGACAGACCAGGTGTACAACTGTTCTGTTCAACATGGCAGCCCGTAGCTAGCTATTACAATTCTGTAAGTCTGAATGACTTAATGTGGAGAAATGAAAAAAAATAAAGGACACAACTCACAATTTTTTGCTAATTACATATTGAAATAACACTTTGAGTATGTTGACCTAAAAATAATTATTTAGTACATTATAATAATTATTTAGTATATGGGGTTAAGTAAACTGATTATCGTTTATTTGTCCTATCTTTTTTTTTGATATGTTCACATTATGTAGCCCAGGCTGGCCTCACTTGTAGTGACCCTCCTGCTTCAGCCTTCTAGATGCTGAGATTATAGGCATGTACTACTGTGCCCTGTTCTTAACTGTTTACTGTCTCTCTCCCACCCGTACCTTCCTTTTGAGACAGTCTCACTATGTAACTTGGCTGGCCTTGAACTCACAGAGCTATGCCTGCCACTGCCTCTCAGGTTCTGGTTCTGTGGAGGTGTTCACCACCACACCTGGTGCCTGCATTATATTTTTCATGGCCATCACTGCTGTAGGTTTTTGTTTTCAGGTACCGGGGATGGGATGTGTGGCTGCACACACTTTTTACTACTGAGGTGAATTGTTTTGTTTTTTGGAGGTACTGGATATTGAACTAAGGGCCTCTTGTATGTTGGGCAAGTGCTCCCACTGAGGCATATCCATAACACTTGCTGTGCGTTGTTGATCCTTATANATGAGAGTAAATATGGCAGACGACTCTTTGAGAGAACGCATTCCTAAGGAATAAAACATCAAAACCCAATAGAGTTGTAGATATTCGCTGACTGGTCATCTGCTGAGTGATCTGTTCTATTTCTGTCAGCCTTGCAGCTGGTGCACTTAACATCTGTACACAATAAAATGACATGCTACTGGATCATTTGGACTTCTGGGATTACTTTGTTGATGTTGTTTTGAGACAGGGTCTTGCCCAGATTGGCCTTAAATTCTTAGTTTTGTCTCAGCCTTTTGAGTGGTAGAATTGTGTGGCAACATCCATGCCCATCACGGGACTACTTTTAATAATTGCATTTGAGTTTGTTGAGTTCAGGTTAGAGTTGTAAGTTTAAAATGTTGGACAAGGGCTGGTGGGATAGCTCAGGGGGTAATCACCAAGCTTCATGACTGAGTCCGATCCCTAGAACCCACATGTTGAAAGAGGAGAGCAAAATGGAGCAAGTTGGCCTCTGACCTCCACATACACATATACACACACACACATACTAAATGAAATAAATAAAATTTTAAAGTTAGGAAAAAGTACCTCTAGTTGATTGGTCCCTTTTTTATTCTCCTAACTCTTTTGATCTAGAAGTAGGACCTAGAGTTCCATGACCACTCACTCCTGTTTTTCTACTTCCAGCTCACGGATGATTGACATCCAGACCAAGATGACTGAGCGAGCATTGGAGCTCCTCTGTTTGCCGGAGGGTCGGCCCTCTTATCTGTTGGACATTGGGTGAGGTCCTGGGGCCTCAGGTCCCATTGCCTGGGTAGGGTGGAGTTGTCTCTGCTGTTCAGCTCTGTGAGACCCTGTGGATTGTTTCTTCCAGCTGCGGTTCTGGACTGAGTGGAGACTATATCTCAGAAGAGGGGCACTATTGGGTGGGCATTGACATCAGCCCTGCCATGTTGGGTAAGTTTGCTCTGTCTTGTACCAAGGTGGCTATCCTCTTGAGTATGGAGCAGCTAAATTGGATTTTTGGTTGAGATTAGGTCGTGCTGTANAGCCCAGGCTAGTTCCCAACTTGAGATGCNCCTACCTCAGCCTCCCTGTTGCTGAGATCANAGGCCCACCCACCACACCTGTCTGCAGCAGCGGTACCCATACTATCCTTTCTTCTGATGTAGATGCTGCCTTGGACAGAGACACAGAGGGAGACCTGCTGCTAGGGGACATGGGCCAGGGAGTCCCTTTCAGACCAGGTTCTTTTGATGGCTGCATCAGGTGAGGGTCTTTANTTCCTACTTTTAATTTTGTAGACCAGTGTTTCCTAAACCCAGCTGTATAGCAGTCATANGTGATATTTAAAAATGTACATGTCCTGGGCCTGTGTGCTGGCTCAGTGATCGGTTACCAGGCCTGACAAACCTGATTTTGATATANAATACACATGGTGGAGAGAAAGAAGGTTCTTGGAAATGATTGTCCCCTGTACACGAACCAGGATGTATGCAGAGTTAATAAATATAATTTTAAAAGTGTGCATGTTCTAAGATTTTGAGATTTATAAGGACAAAGGTGGCTAAAACATAGTGTGTGTGCACATTCTTGTGTATAGGTACAAACAAGTGGAGGGAAGGGAGCAAGCACCCTTAGGTGTAGGTCCTCAGACACTTCCTTTTGTTTCAGACAAGCTCTCATTGGCCTGGAATGTTCTCACACAAGCCAGACTAGCTGGCCAATGAGCTTCCAGACATCTGCCTGGCTCTGCTTCCTATTCCCCCATGCTGGGATTATAGACACACTGAACCTATAATTCATTGTTTTCCCAGGTNGTGGTGGCACACCTCTTTAATCCCAGCACTTGGGAGGCAGAGGCAGGTAGATCTCTGAGTTCAAGGCCAGCCTTCGAGTTTCAGGGTGGCCGCGACTATGTACACAGAGAAACCCTGTCTTGAAAAACTAAATTAAAAAAAAAAAAGATTTATTTTTATGTGTGTGTTGGCCTGTGTGTATGTGTATGTACCACATGCATGCCTGGTTCCTGTGGTAGCTAGAGGACAGTGTCCAGTCCCCTGGAACTGGAGATGGTTGTGAGCTGCTGTGTGAGTGCTGGGAACTGAACTTGTGTCTTCTGCAAGAGCAGCAAGTACTCTTAATCACTGATCCATCTCTCCAGCCTCTGGACTTTAATAACCAGCTTTGGAGCATTAAAATTACGTTAGAAATATGAAATGCTGCTGCACATGGTTTTAATCCCAGCTCTTGGCAGGTGGAGACAGGAGGATCAGAAGTTCAAGCTTATCCTCTGCCACATGAGTCAGAGGCTCGGCTACATGAGCTCTTGGCTCAAAGTCAAAATTATATANTAAAGAAATAGGAAGCATTTGGGTTTTTGTATGTGTATGTGTGTGGTTTGTTCTGGTTTGGTTTTCGAGACAGAGACTCANCATGTAGCCCTGTCTGACCTGGAGCTCCCTAGGTAGACTTGTAGAGATCCACCTGGCTCTACTCCCTGCCTGAAATGTTTGTTTTGTGACACTGGAGAGCAAAATGAAGGCCTTGCTCACGCCAGGCCAGTCACATGTCATTCTGTGGCTGGGTGTGCAAAGCAGTGAGGAGTTGTGGGCCAGAGTGAGGAATNCAGCCACTGAAGGTTTGAGATCTGGGGAGTTAGAAGCCTTGATAGCTACTGCAGACGCATGTGAAAGGGCAGGTGAGTGGCTGGGTGAGAGTCTGTCCAGTGGGTTCCTTTGANTGTTGGAAGAGACTGAAGGGGTAGGTGGGCAGCAGTGGCCTTGGCACCTGGAGGTACACACAGACATGGGTTGAGAAAGCTTTTTCCTGGAATGATGGAAGGAAGTGAGTGCTGCCCGGACTGGTTCTGGGTTGTAAGGAGGTGGCCAAGAGCGGACTGGCCTCTGCAGGGCAGGAGCTATATGCAGCTGATGATGGTGGATAATGGCAGAGTCCTCAGGAGGCTGATGGGGACAGCGTTGGTCCCTCTTGACTTAGACCTCTTCCTTTTCAGCATCTCAGCTGTTCAGTGGCTATGCAACGCAAACAAGAGGTCGGACATCCCTGCCAGGCGCCTCTACTGCTTCTTTTCTTCCCTATACTCTGTCCTCGTGAGTATGAGCTCTCCTTCTCTTGTTTCTGTCTGTCCATCATTCTCCTGCCTTGTCAGTTCAAGGATGAAGTTGAGGTCCATGATAGGAAGGCTCCTTAGAAAGAACACACAGGCTGTTGAGACTCAGTGGGCANAGTGGTATAGACTTGGAATCCTAACACTTGGAGCCAAGACTGGAGAGTTCAGTGCCAGCCTTGGCTACATAGGAAATTCAAAGTCATCTAGAGATGTCTCAAAAGTGCCAAAGAAGGGGCTGGAGAGATGGCTCAGTGGTTAAGAGCACTGACTACTCTTCCAGAGGACCTGGGTTCAATTCCCAGCACCCACATGGCAGCCCACGGCTGTCTGTAACTCCAGTTCCAGGAGACCTGACACCCTCACAAAGACATACATGCAGGCAAAACACCAATGCACATAAAATAAAAATAAATAATTTTTTTAAATGCAAAAGAAGAAAAGCCCAAGTGCAAAGGGCTGACATCTGAGCAAACCTAGNAACATTGCAGTCAACATCTGAGGCAATCGAGTGAGGATAGTGACATCATGTCCAGCACAGAGGTCACCTGCCAGATTGCCCATGTCCTCTGCACTTCCCTCCACTGTCACCTTTTTTAATTAAAAAAAAAATTTCATGGCAGGCATTGTAGTACACACCTCAGTCCCAACACTTAACTGAGTAATTCTTGTTTGTCTTTTTTCTTCCGAGATAGGGACTTANNGTGTAGACCAGGCTGGGCTTGAGCATATGGTGANCCTCCTGCCTCTGCCTCCCAAAGGCTTAGGTTACAGGCATGCACCATTTTTTCCTTTGCCACTTACCAGAACTGTAAGGTAGATGCCTGCTGTACCAGCGTGTGCCCCAGTTCAGGAGTCTTGTTCGTGGTGGTATTCTGAGCTTTGTCTGTGACAGGAGCTTTGNAAATATTTAGTAAGTAAAGGAGAGAAGTAAGTGAAGGTCATGATCCCACAAGCACTTATGTGGTCATGACATTTCTGTTGCTTACAGGTCCATGGGGCCCGAGCCGTCCTGCAGCTGTACCCTGAGAACTCAGAGCAGGTGAGCAGCTAACAAGATCTGCAGGAAGCGGGAGGAGGTGAGGGTGGAGAACAGCCTTCTCCACTCAGCTGCCTTCTTGCCTCTGGGCACCATGACAGAACAAGGAACTCTTGGGACCTGGTGGGACAGAGGGAATGAGCGCCTACTGATGGCACAGTGACCCCAGATGGCTCCCTGAGAGGGGGTGTGTTGTCTCCTGTTGACAGATGAGATGGTGGGAGGCTGGGGATGTGGTTCAGTGGTTGAGCACTCATCTAGTACACATGAGGACCTGGTCTCCATCCCCAGCACTGAGAGAGAGAGAAATGAACACAGCTAACGAGGTGTCACAGACTGAGCTGTAATGTTATTCATCTCTATAACCTCACGGGTAGAATTGGGGCAGGCAAGAGGACCTCAGCAGTTCTGCCTCAAGTGACATGAATTAGGGCTTAGAATGACAGTGACCTGCAGGTCTCTGCTACGTAACAGAACTAAATCTGGTCTAGTTTCCTTAGGGCCAGGAGGTGGGTCACATGGTCACATGGCCACGAGCAGAACTGCTTTGTTCTGACACTCCCTCCTCAGGGTAGGGCAGCTGAGACTGAAAGCCACCACTTTTGGGGTCTGTGAATGGAAAGGTCTAGCTAGAATGTGCTTTAGATTCTGACCAGTGAGGGCTGAGGACCTCTAGAGCTTCTGTTCCTCCCACTCTCCATCCACGCTCACCCCTCTCCTCAGCTGGAGCTGATTACAACACAGGCCACAAGGGCAGGCTTCACCGGTGGTGTGGTCGTGGACTTCCCCAACAGTGCCAAAGCAAAGAAGTAAGTGCCAGGGGCTGGGACGATGGCTCAGTGGGGGAAGTGCTTTCTGTGCAAACATGAGGGCCTGAGCCTGCATTTCCAGCATCTGTGTAAAAGGCCAGGCGTGGTGCTGTGTGCTTAGAATCCGATGAGGCACTCGGGAGACAAGATAGGCAGGTCTCTGGAGAATCNCTGGCCAGCCAGCCCAGCCTACATGATGAGCTCGAGGATAGTGAGAAACACTGTCAAAATATGAGGTGGACCTTGGACCTCACATGTATACACATACACAGTGAGTGNTGGGCCCAAGAGCTGTCTACACAGTTGTGGGGCCCTTGCAGGCTACTGAGTAGACAGAGGAATGCTGGGTAGGTGGGCGGGGCCGCAAAAGATAGAGGACAAGGACTTGTCTNTTCCTGCTAGGCCTTGTAAGCTAGGCTTCATGTTGCCCTGCCTTGTTTCAGGTTCTATCTCTGTCTGTTTTCTGGGCCTTCCACCTCCCTGCCAAAGGTAAGCNTTCTGGGCTCCCAGGCCGTGCCTTGTATTCCTAGCACAAGAGCATGCTGGGAGGGCCTTGGTAGTCAGGGTTCCCCAATCCCCTGCACAGAGCCCAACTCTCTGAGACTTCTGCAGGTCCTGGGAAGGAACGCCAACCCCTGTAGCCTGACTTTCAGGCCTGCTGGGGTTCCTTGGGCCTGGATGCACGTGTCTGTTGGGGCAGTAAGTGCCGGGATGACTTAGGAGTTTTGTCTCCTACAGGGGCTGACTGAAAGTCAGGATGCAGACCGGGCCACTGAGTCCATTTTCACCAGTGAAAGGTAAGGTGCATAGGTGCGGGGACCAGGCAAGGGCTGGGGCATTTCTCTCTGCTTTCACCCCGGTCAGGTTAGACACAGCTGCTGTGCCATGTGATGTCACAACCAGGTGTGCCTCTTGGGCTATGTCTGCCTCCTCCTCAGGCTGGGCACTGGGGCAGCCACAGCACCTTAGCGTCCTGTGTGAGCCTGCACATGGTCAGGGGCCAGGCTTATGCAGCAAGCCACTGTTCTTCTCAGCCAGCTCACCTGCCCTTTCTGTTTCTGTTTTACTATGAAAAGAAGCAGATTCCACNTGGTGTCACCAACCCTGCCCCATCACTCCTGGCACCCGTGGTCACTTGTCCTTCCCTTTCACCCACCTCTTGACTTTCTTGCCTTTCTTTAGTGACTCGCATCGTGTTCCTGTAGCAGGCTTTCTTTGACCAGCCCCAAAATCATGACATGCAGGCTTATTATTAATTATGAATGCTTGGCTTTAGCTTAGGTTTGTTTCTAAAAAACTTCTTTAGCTTAAATTAACCCATTTCTGTTAATCTGTGTGCTGCCCTGAAGTGCATTTACCTCATCTATGTACTGTCCCCATCCTGCTTTCCTGCTTCCTCTGTGTCTGGCTGGCCCCGGCTGCCTGGGCCCCCTTTTCTCTCTCCCTGCCAGCCCTGCCTATCCCTCCTCTGCCTAGCTATTGGCTGTTCAGCCTTTTTTTTTAAATTTATTTTTTATTTCTTTAAGATTCACTTTTTATGTACAGTGTTTTACCTGCATGTTTGCCTGCAGGCCAGAAGAGGGCCCCAGATCTCATTACAGATGGTTGTGAGCCACCATGTGGTTGCTGGGAATTGAACCCAGGTCCTCTGGAAGAGCAGCCAGTGCTCTTAACCTCTGAGCCCAGCCCCCACTGTTCAGCTTTTTATTAGACCAATCAGATGCCTTAGGCAGGCAAGGTAAAGCAGCAACACATCTGTACATAGTTAAACAAATATTCTACAGCACAAACAAAAGTAGCACATCTTTACTTAAACAAATCTTCTATTCCACAAGCTGTTCCGTTTACACTGCCCCACAGTGTTCCATGTGTTCCATAGGANCTTTGGATCCCCTGCATTTGCAGTGACGCCTGCCCACTCCTTTCTTAGCTCCCCTGCCCATTCCCCGTTGAGCTCTGGGACTCTTCTAGATGTTTCTACTTGGCTTTGCAGAGAAGTACAAGACGTCCAATCCCCTCCACGCATCTTAGGGTCCCTTAGCTTTACAGTGGTGTCTGTGTGAGTGGAGTGGTTACCAGCGCTGCCCCTGCTCTTCTGGGTGATTTCAGCCCTCTTCCCTTTCTTCCTCACTCCACTCAGTCCTTTCCTTCCCTCCTTGTCTTCTTCCTGGCAGCTAAGGGCCAACCAGGTTCCTGTCACAAGCCATTCTTACCCCACAGTGTGCGTGATGGCATTGTGTGGCGCTGTAACCTCACTGACTCCTGTTCACCTGCCCACAGAGGAGGGCAGCCTCCTTCCTGACTTCCAGACCAACATGGCTGCTCTTCCTTTCCTCCATGGCTGCCTCTGGCCTCACGTGGCCTGCCCTTCTTTCCCGGTGGTCTGAGTTGCTGCACACAGCCCAGCCCCTGCTACAAATGCTGAGTAGCTCTTGGACCCCTGCTCTGGCTCTGCTAGGGGAAGGTTTGGCAAGGTTAGGTCATGGCTCCTTCCTGCACCCAGGAGCCACAGGCTATACTGAAGCAGACAGCAGTTCTTCAAGCTAGGCTGGATCACTTCATCCCAGCAGCCAATGGGAATGTGGCTGTGGGTGGGTGAGCAGGCTCCCTCTCTTCCTTGGGCCATTTGTCCTCTGGGCTGTGAGGATCACGTTCCTCCTCAGCCAGGGATGGAGGCCAAGATGAGTCTGTGAGGAGCATCTTCGTCAGGACTGCCATGAGCGGGCAGCCTTGTTTTCCTGCCTCAGACATTGACAGAAGCTGGAGTGAGGCAGGGGGTGGGTGCGGGGGTGGGGGTACAAACTGGCTTCTGCTAGGCACATTGAACCCCAATCCTGACAAGGAACTTAAGTGGCAGCATTGGACTGTGCAGGTACCATGGCTTTCCTTGGACAGCACCAGGCTCTTGAGTTACTCCTTCCTGGAGTTACCCTGTGGACAAGGTGTGTGCCAGACACAAGGCCATCTACCCCGCGATACCTTGCAGGGACAGGGGCTGCACCCCACAGATCTGCTCAGTTAGGGTGTGGTCCTGTTGCGGAGGTGTCCAGAGTGGAGGATATGACAGGAAGAGGNAACACTGGGAAGAAGGCCTCAAAGCTGCNCCCCCCCCCCTCTGTGCACAGCTTAGCCACCCTCTCACTTCTGTCTCTGGCTAGGGCGCCACACAAGAAGGCACGGCGGGACCTGGTGAAGAAGAGCCGAGAGTGGGTCCTCGAGAAGAAGGAGAGGCGCAGGCGCCAGGGCAAGTGAGTACCAGCTGGGGATGGGCAGGCAGGGAGGGTGAGGCTGTGGCCGCCAAGAAGTCACCTGCGTTGGAGGTCTCAGAGCTCTTCATTCTCCTGAGTCTGTTCTGTCTGTCTGCAGGGAGGTCAGACCCGACACCCAGTACACTGGCCGAAAGCGCAAGCCCCGCTTCTGAGGGCCCTGTATCTAATCAAATGGAGAGTCTGGCCACCCACACCTGCATCCGGTCCCGCAGATACCCACACCTGCATCCAGTCTTGCAGACAGCTGTGGCCACCTATACCTTCATCCAGTCCCGAAGATGGCTGTGGCTACCCACACCTGCCTTCAGTTCTGCAGATGGCTCTGACCACCCACACCTGCATCCAGTCCCTCAGACAGCCCTGGCCACCCACACCTGCATCTGGTCCTGCAGATGGCACTGGCCACCCACTCNGTTCAAAGTTTGGGAGCTGTCCAACCCAGGACCTGCCTCTGAGGAATTTTCTAGATTGAACTGTTTACCTCAGCAGCTAGCAACATAGTATTTTAGAAAAGTTGCAAATTNCTCAAAATATTTTTTTGCTAAGAGTTCCAGGGATTCGGGCTTGGCAGCCCAGATCCTGTAATCCCAGCACCCTCCTGGGAGGCTGGGGCTGCAAGATGGAACGTTCCAGGCAGTCTGGCTGCACAACAAAACCTGACTTAAAAAACCAAAAAGAAAAACATTCTCTAAGGATGTTTTATTTTGTCTTAAATGTATTAAATTACTTTCTAAGTAACTGGTATCCCTGGCTCTATATTAATCTGTGTCTCAGGTTCCTGTGTTGGGGACCACTGCGTGGCTCCCAGGCAGAAGCTGGACTTAAAGACCTGGAATTGACAGAAGCATTCTTGTGACTTGTGAGGCGCAGGTGGGTCCTGTGAATCNGGACTCATCTCTCATGATGTCATGCAAGGTTGGGNACGGGTGGGTCCTGTGAATCGGGACTCATCTCTCATGATGTCATGCAAGGTTGGGNACNGGTGGGTCCTNTGAATCGGGACTCATCTCTCATGTCATGATGTCATGCAAGGTTGGGNACGGGGTTCAGGTATTTGAGGGATCCANTGGCTCAGGTCTCTGCCACTCTAAGTCCCTTGCCTCAGGTGGGAGGTGTTAAGTATCTTAGCACTTGGTGGCCTCAGGCTGTCTGGACAACTGAAGGTCCTGCTCTGGGAATGTGTGGTGTCCACCAGGCTGAGGCTATTTGATGGATATGTTCTCTGAGCCCTAGCGGGGAGACTACACCTGGGTATGACATAGCAGGAAGGCATTGAACAGGGAGGGTGAGGGGCCTAAGGCCCCTGGAGTGGCATCCCCTAGGGACCAGATCCAAGACCTTGGCTNAGTAGGTACAGTTCTTGTCATGCAAATGAGGAATTCAGAATCCCAGAACCCAGTGAAGCTGGACTCAGTAGTGTGCTGCAAGTTAGGCAGAACTCTCTGAAACTCATGGTTCAGCTATGCACAGTGAACAAAAGATCCTGCCTTGTACAAGGTAGAAGGTGAGGAACAAAGCCCAAAGTTGTCCTTTGATCTCCTCACACATGTACACACACTCAGGCACACATGCATACTTTTTTTTAAAAGATTTATTATGTACACAGTGTTCTGACTGCATGTGTGCCTGCANGCCAGAAGAGGGCGCCAGATCTCATTACAGATGGTTGTGAGCCACCATATAGTTGCTAGAAATTGAACTCAGGACCTCTGAAAGAGCAGCCCGTGCTCTTAACCTCTGAGCCATCTCTCCAGCCCACGTTTTTTTAAAGGAGGCTGGAGAGATGGCTCAGTGGTTAAGAGCATGTACTTTTCTTTCAGAGGACCTGAGTTTGGTTTCTATGACCCACATAATCACCTATAACTCCAGCGCCAGGGGACCCAAAGCCCTCTTCTGGCCTCCACAGGCACCTGCACTCACATGACAGACACACACATAAATAAACAGCCAAGCATGGTGGTGCGCCCTCCCTTTTACTCCCAGCACTCCAGAAGCAGAGCAAAGCAGTGGATCTCTCTGACTTTGAAGTCAGCCTGGTCTACGTAGTAAGTTCCAGAACAGTAAGGGCTACCTAGTGAGACCCTGTCTTAAACAAAACTTAACAAAAAAAAAGATCTGGGAGTTAGAGAGATGGCTCAGTGGTTAAGAGCACTGGTTGTCTGTGCAAAGAAACTGGAATTGGTTCCCAGCACCCACGTGGTGGCTAACAACTATCCATAAATCCAGTTGCAGGGGATCCAACCCACTTGTCTGATCTCTGCAGGCCCCAGGCACACACAAACATTCTGACAAAACATTCATACAGATGAACGATCTGAAGCCATGCCTCTGATGAGCGAAGGCACTGGCTCTCCTAGGTTAAGGGTGGGGTTCTGGGACTATCTCAGAAAACCCCAGATGTTATCCACTGGCCACCCAGAGGCAGCTGAAGGCCTGTGTACTGGGGGAAGGGTGGGATCCTCCATCTCTGAGCCCCTTTCCTTCAGTACCCACATGGTTAATCCCATATNCCCTACACTGCAAACAAANAAAAAGTTCCAGAGGCTCACTACAGATACAAATGTTTATTCTACATAAAAATCTCACAAAATGGGCAGCTGGTTGTACCAAGACCTTTGGTGAAGGGGTGGAGGGAGGTGGCCGTGAGAGAAGGCAACACGGACAGTGGTCACAGTCACTGGGCAGGAGCAAAGCTGAGGGAAGGGGGGGCACACAGACACGGCCCCAACTCCCACTGCATGCACTCGCATGCACACTCCTTGCCTGTGGACGAGAAAGGGTTCCTGGGGCAGGGGGGTATATTTTGACTCTGAGAAGCCCCAAGATGGCAGGGGAGGGAAGTGGGGAGCCCCCTCCCCAGCTGGCTGCTGAATACTGCATCCAGGACACCTGACACCACGTGGCACGTGAGTGGGAGACAGAGCAGGGTGAGACTGCAGGCCCAAAGTGACACCTGGCTTTTCAGAGCATAGAGAGAGCAGGGGAACACTGTCCCCAACATGCAACTCCAGCCGTGACTCAACATGCCTGTCAGAGACCGTGGGCAGAGGCCTGAGGTCTGCTCCACCTCTTGGCTCCAAGCGAGGCTGGAGAGGATACCACCAAACTTTTTGCAGAAGTTCACTAGGCTCAGGCCCAGCCCAGGGACATGACTCCCAGGGCTGTGGTAAGGGCAGCTGAGGCCAGAGATATTGCCAGGCTTTGCTCAAAGTGGGGATACTGGGTGCTCCTAAAACACCAGCAGCCATGGCACCCTGAGCCTCCTGGCANTGGTAAGCTAACAAAGACTTCAGTGCTGGGTTATCCCTCTGGACACCTCTCCCCTAACCTGAAAAGCAGCACCATATGACCAGCTGGTCCCCACCCTCCAGGTGCCTTGGCATGGTGGGGAGAGCTGAAGAAGCCAGAGGGCAGGGCAGGTGAGGGCAAGGTTTTGGTCCAGAAAGGAGCCTGAGTCCCAGGGGAGGGTAGNCCTCATGCCTGAAGAAAGGNGGACCTGGCCAAGGCCCAAGTCTTGCCCACACTGGCCTGTCCCCAGCCCCTCTGGCTGTTCCCAATCCTGCTCCCCTCTGCCTCCTGTACAGACACACACTGTCACAAGATCATGCACACGACACGGCTTGGGGCAGGGTGGTGGGAACGGGAGCCTCATGGCAGAGAGGGAGCAGTGTGGGATGGGAGGGGAAGGGCTCCCAGCCAGACGGCAGGGGTGGGGAGGGCAACCCAGCCAGACGCAGCAGCCAGGGGCCTCCTCAGGGAGACCCATCCAGAGTGGAGAGGTGGGTGGGGTTGGTTCCTATCCAAAGATGCCCCCGATGGTGGAGGCGATGACGATGCCCAGAATTACACAGCAAATGATGATCATAATCTTCTTCTGCAGGGAGACAAAGGACAGGCCTCAGAGGAGCCGTGGGGGCGCAGTGAATGGGAGACTAGCATGAGGGCTCGGGCTGGGGCTGAACAGTGCCAGCCTAGAATCCCCAGTGAGGGGCTGGGGTGTGGCTCAGTGGTAGAGCACCTGCCTAGAATCCCCCAGTGAGGGGCTGGGGTGTGGCTCAGTGGTAGAGCACCTGCCTAGAATCCCCCAGTGAGGGGTTGGGAGTGTGGCTCAGTAGTAGAGCTTTTGTCTAGCATGTGCTAGATCCTGGGTTCCACCCACCCCCATATGAAAAAAAAAAAACAACCAAAAAAATCAATAAAATGAGGGTTGAGATTGGGAGGGTCAAGACTAGGGGTAAGTGATGGCCTAAAATGGATTCTTGATGGAGAGGTGAAGGCTATGGTTGGAGTTTCTGAAAACGGGACTGAGGCAGGTGGGGAGGAGTATCTCACAGTCTGGTGGCTCTCTGGGGCATGGGCTTGGACAAGAGCTGGCCACTGACCCTGCGCGCTTTGCTCTGGTACTTGACGGCCTTCTTGGTGTCAGACACGGCCCTTTCCACGTAGTCCACGGCGTGTTCCACATTGTATTCGATCCTGTCAATCATCTCCCCCTGCAGGACCACGGGTACCCAAGGTCCAGGCCTCCCTCCTCAGAACCAGAAGGGAGCTCAGCGTAGGGATTCGGGAAAGTACCCTGAAGTCAGAGAGGGGGAGAGAGAGAGAGAGAGAGAGAGAGAGAGAGAGAGAGAGAGAGAGAGAGAGAGAGAGAGAGAGAGAGAGAGAAGAGAGCTGTGAGGAGGGCATGGAGCTGCTCACCTGTGCCACCAGGCCAGGCACCTGGCCAGGGCATCTTGAGTACAAGACATGCCAGGAGCAGCTCCAACCTTTCCCAAACAGCAGCCATCCTGGGGGTGAAATTGGCCATGCAGTCTCAGGCAAGGGTGAGGACCATGCAGAGGGAGGTCAGCTGTGACCCTAGGAAGTGGACAANGCCAGGCAAAGGCAGGGCAGAAGTGGGTGGGCTGCAGCCTGAGCCTGCCCNGGCCAAAGTTCGCCAGGTGACCTTGGGCAAGCCTCTTTCCTTTGGGGGCCAGTTCCATGAAGCTCTGAATGTCTGCTGTCTTCAAACTTTGAGACTCTTTGGCCAGCCCTATANTCCTCTTTGGGTCCCATGTTCTTCATCTGATTGTGACACTGTCCCACAAGACTCACAGCAATGATGTGTCTCAGTCTATGTCTGACACTTTCTGCTCATAGCTTCTCACCAGGACACAGTAGCAGCTTCCTCAGACCTCCCCACTACTTAAGGTTATGTCATGCCTACCCGTAGAACCCCTAGTCTAGCCAACCATGACTTGTGAGCCTAGCACTCAGGAGGCTGAGGCAAGAGGATCAGGAATTCAAGGCTAGCCTGGTCTACATAGCAAGATCCTTACAAAGGTAAAAGAAATCACAAAACACACAACAACCCCTNAAAAATATTTTTTTTGATCTCCAGCACCATGTCAACCGAATACAGTGGCACACACCTGTGATCCCATGATTTGGGAAGCAGAGGCAAGAGGATAGGTAGTTCAAGGTCCAGGATGTGAGATGGCTCAGGGGAGAAAGGTGATTGTCCCCAAGCCTGCATTCAACCCTTGGCCCACATAATCAAAGGAGAGAACTGACTCCCACAAGTACAAATGGACACAGACAGACACACAGACACACAGGCNCACACACACAGAGATGTAAAAAGTTTTTGTTTCTTAATAAAAATATTGAAGGTTAGACTGAGACATAGCTCAGTGGTTATGAGCACTGGCAGCTCCTGCAGAGGACACTGGTTCAACTCCCAGCACCCACAGGGCAGATCACAGTCATCCATAATCCCAATTCCAGGGCATCAGACACCCTCTTCTGGCCTTTATGAGCCCCAGGCACATAGTGCACAGATGTGTATGTAGACAAAACACCCATACACATTAAAATAATAATTTTATTTTTTTAGTTCAAGGTCATTGTATGCTATATATCAAGTTTGAGGCTGGCATGGCATATATGAGACCTTGTCTCCAAAACATGGCATATATGAGACCTTGTCTCCAAAACAAAACACGCTCAATAAGAGTCAAATAAATAAACAGAACAGCCTCATGGTATTCAGCACCATCAGTTTTCCTACCTCATCTGTCTCCAATGTTGGCGTGGCCTTGACCACTCCCNGTGTCCCACAGACCTCCTTTCTCCTTAAGCCCAGCCTCTTGCTGAGCNCTTGGCACTGCTGGTCCCTCAGCAAGGGCCACTCCTCATTTCCCATGGGAGCCCCTCCTAGCTGGTCCCTTTGTGAGGAGCAGAGGAAGCCCTGAGTGGATGAAGTCCTGAATATGTTAGGACCTGTGCACAGCCTTTAATGTCAGTACTCAGGAGGCAGAAGCAGTTGGATCTCTGTCTATGAGTTCAAGGCCAACCTGGTCTACATAGCAAGATGCTGTCTTCAAAACAAACTAAAGAAAAGACGGATGGACGAGAGAGACAGACAGACGAGAGAGACAGACAGACAGACGAGAGAGAGAGAGAGAGAGAGAGAGAGAGAGAGAGAGAGAGANAGAGAGAGAGAGAGAGAAAAGAAAGAAAGAAGAAACAAACTTGCAGTGGAAGGTGACATCAGGTAACTGGGTTGAGATGGCTCAGTTGACAAGCACCTCAGTTTGGATCCTCTGGAAAAAGCACCCATGTAAAAAGCCAACCATAGACGCCCGTGCCTCTAACCCCAGTTCTGGGAGCCAGAAATGAAGCTCTGATGCTCACTGGCCACCCAGTCAGGCTGATTTGGTGAGTTCCAGATTCAGTGAGAGACCTTATCTCAAAGAAATAAAGCACACACGCACACACACACACACACACACACACAATCTCAAGTTTCAGTTTATGCTTCTGTGTTAGGCCTCATTCATAACTATCCCAGGTCTCCTGTGGCTCACAAGCCACAAGCTGAACATGCCTACCTCGGACAAATGTAAACCAGAGAACATTCCATTCGTTCTATATAGATGCTCTGNTGCCTTTCTCACCCAATAGCCACTCACTCCTGTAAGCAANGCTCAGTTGTTTTGTCCACTGCTATACCTTCTGCTCCTGGCAAGGTAACCAGTCCACAGTGGCCCCTAACATAGTTTGTGAAGCCAGGACAGGGCTGGGGTNAGGGGTGGGGCCATGCAGGGCCTGGGGAACCAAGCAGAGCCATGCAANAGGATCCCTGGAGGTCCTTACAACACTCTATGATTACCTGAAGACACTGTCCCTCCCGGGCAGAGCAGCGTGTTGGGTGGAAAGGGAAGGGGTTAGTGTGGTCCTGGGTGCTGCTNNGAGCCAGAGGTCCTAACATCGGGGCCGNGGGCACTCACCTGGCTCTCCACCAACATGGCCATGTCCATGAACATATCGTGCAGCTCCCGGATGCTGTTCTCCAGCTTGATGATCTCGCTGTGTCTGGTNTCGATCTCACTCAGAGCCTGCTTNGAGATGCTGGAGTCCATGATGATCTAGANAGGAGAGAGAGCAGTGGGACCCTGNTGCTGAAGAGAAGGGCTAGANACCAGGACTGGGAGAGCGGGAGGCTGTCACTTTTTTTTCAATTTATATGCATGTGTTTGTTTGTTTGAGTATATGAGTGTAGTGCCTAAGGTCCAGAAAAGGGTGTTGGAGCCTCTAGAGCTGGAGTTACAGGTGGTTATGAGCTGTCAGACATGCGTGTTGGGAACCGAACTCATGTTTTCCGGAAGAGCAGCAAGGACTCTTAACCACAGTCATTTCTCCGGGCTCAATAGTTGGTTTTGTCAATTTGACATAAGCTAGAATCACCCGGGAAGAAATGAGGATTGTCCAAATCAGCTTAGGTAGGGACATGTTTGTGAAGGATTGTCTTAATTATCAATGTTAATTGATGGGAGAAGACCCAGCCCACTGTCGGTGGCACCATTCCCTACACAGAAGCTCGCTGGGCACTAAGCATGCAAACATTCGTTTTCTCTCTGCTTTGACTGTGATATGACTAGCGACTTTAAGCTCCTGTGAGCTAAAACGTGACCCTTCTCTCCTGAGTTGCTTTTTGTCAGGGCCATTTTATCACAGCAACAGAAATGAAGCTAGAACAGGGGCCAAGGAGGAAGGTGGCTGGGACGAGCAGGTTTCCCAGAAGCAGCAGCCACAGCCCTTCCAACCTCCTGTTTGGCTCTATTGCTAATTAGCTTCTGTGTGACTCAATTCC